>JAMPIV010004356.1:0-145000 GCA_024509875.1 Oreohelix idahoensis | reverse complement strand
AAACGTATATGTTATATGTATGGAATGTAGGATTGTCTGAAAACAAATTACAGTCGTAAAGATAGGCTGGACTAGAGTATCTTCTCAAGCCAGAGACAGATTCTACCATTAAACCATTCACTCGTGAAATCTATTTCTTGTACCTTATTTCTCATCTATTTACCACTTTGCCCTGTTCCATTCAGACAAGACTAAATGTACCTCAAATACCTATCTAAACCTACGACAAAGACTAGGAAGTTAATGAGAGACATGATCGCCTCCACCACCAGGCATGGTACTTAAAGAAGAAGAAGAAGATCTGTCAGGCTAGCTCAGTGTTTCATATCAAACTTCTCATGTATACTACAAGACGGAGACGATCAATGTCTGCATGAATGTAAATCTATCATCATCATTTTCCTTCAACCTGTTTGGAGCATGGTGTCACAACCGCATATTGGTTGCCTTTTACGACACACAAGAGGAAGCAGTAGTCCATTTCTACCTTTGCCTCTTTAAAGCCCCCCCCCCCCCCCCCCCCCCCCCCCGAAGCTACACGAGTCGGGGGATGGTAGTGCTGGTAGTGTTAGATAAGCAAGTGATTTTATTTCCTGCTACACGTTTAATTCCCGATTGACAGAGTGGTTAGAGCACTGATCTCTCATGGCAAAGACGCCGGGTTCGATTCACGGTATCAACGCTTCAGTCTATCCAGCTGTAAATGGTTACCTGACTTTGCACTTGAGTTAGGGAACGAAAAGGCAGCGAGGAAGTGAACTGGTTACCCCACGTCTCGATGCTGGACCTTGTATAGTGAAGTCTCTAACACTTGACTCACCTACGGCCGTATCTGCCTCGGGACTACCTTTACGTTTTACACATTAAATAAGACAAAAGGTCACATACAGAGAACAGAAAGCTACTCTTACTGCATTTGTATAATTGACGAGCATTATCGAATTACCCTTTGTTTTAGCAATTCTGAAATTAAACACTATTTGACAAGTAATTTATTTTCAACATAGGGGTTACTTTAACAACTGCCTCTAGCTGGCAGAAAACAGGAGTAAAGTTGAAAGCTGCAACCAGGGTGGAGTGGGTTCAATTTTCTGCACAAGACAACAGGAGGCTGACACTTGGAAGTCATGACCCACATGGGCGCGCCCCCTTAGAGTAAAAAGATTTTTTTTTTTTTCCTAACTAGCGGCACTCGAGCTTTCCAGCCCTTTTGGCCCAATGACACGTCATTGCGAGGCTGGGGAGACAGTGGACTTTCCTTCCAACCCCGCCAGGAGCTTCGCTCCTTCCCATCCACAGAGGGTTTATCTGCCCGAGCCGTTCAGGTTATTCAGTCAAATTCCCGGTCGATGACACTCCTACAAATGCCGGCGCCCGGGCTTGAACCTTGAAAACTTGGTCGCTAGCGCAACGTCTTAACCATTACACCAGCGCGGCTCCCAAAAAGGAGATTAAGGGGCCGAAACATTTGTTGTATCGCTATGTATAGTTTCCTATCATTATAAGTCTGTCTCATTCAGTCCACGACAATATTTTAATGAATGCACTTTTTTCCTTCATAATTGCGCATACTTAGTATTAATGGAGCAGCTTCCGTGGATTAATTACAGCGACAGATGTTTGGAGCACACCTGACTCATTACGTATTCAGCGCACAACACCTGGAAATCCCCAACTGGCCTAGCAATATTAACATAGATGAGAATAAAGGCTTAATACTTTGTTTTCTAGTAAAATCCAACAGTGAAAATTAAAGTGCGATCCAACTCAATAGCGTGCGACTGAGTCTGGTAAGAGAACATACTTGCCCCTCGAGCCGTAGGAAGGCATTTTCTTTGTCCTTGTCATAGTAAGACGTAGATCACCTATTTGTTAATTCTAGTGACTCAGCACTTGAGTTAGGGAAGGCAAAGGCAGTGAGTAAGGAAACTAGTCATCCCACCTCTCGATGTTGGACCTAGTATAGTGCAGTCTCTAACACTTCACTCCCCTTTGGCCGTATCTATTATGGGACTGCCTTTACCGTTTACCATACATTATAGTCTTCCCACGTTCCTCGTAATTTTTAAATTTAGATTGATTTTTGCCTCGTATTGGCGAGGCGCGCTCTGTGAACCTAGACACAGAGTCCGTCGGTTATATTAGAGCGCATGTCCAAATATAAAAGACTTTTGGTTTGTATTTTGTTCCTGGAAATGTTTCATTGTTTTGTAATGGAAGTTTATGCTGTTAACCCGTGAGAATATCCAGATGGAAAATTGTATTGGAAATCTTACTACACGTCGCATTAGAAAGAAAAAGGGGAAAAGCAGAAGAGAAAAAGGATAATACAAAATAAACAAATTTAAAAAAATGTCTATGGTTTGAAGAAATGCTTCCACTTTGAAGGCAAAAAGCTTAGATTAGGAAATGTTACTTGACGAAGAATTAGAGTTGCAAGGAAGAAGAGAAGACGATGAGGAGAAGACGAAGAATATGAGGCATAAAGAAAAAGACCAATTAAAAGAAGAAAAAGACGTAATAGTAGAAACTTATGTAGACTGCACGTAGTTGTTGTGAAAATTGTAGTATATGTTTCAGATGTAGTAGTTGTAGTAGTTTGTAGTTGTAGTAGTTTGTAGTTGTAGTAGTTTGTAGTTGTAGTAGCTTGTTGTTGTAGTAGTTTGTAGTTGTAGTAGTTTGTAGTTGTAGTAGATTGTTGTTGTAGTAGTTTGTAGTTGTAGTAGTTTGTAGTTGTAGAAGCAGCAGTACTTATTTCTGGGACAGTAGTATTGCCGTTCCTGTGGACCTAGACACTACGTGGAAGGGGGAATGTGTTGCACGAGCAACAGCTTGCTTTCCATATAATTGTGCCAAACCTTGGCCAGGAACAACTGGCAGATGACAAAGGAACACCCAGGCGACCACAATCAATCAATCAATCAATCAATCAATCAATCAATCAATCAATCAATCAATCAATCAATACCCTTTAGCTCCCCAAGCAGCATAGGCCTTCAGCAAACACATGCCAAGTTCTCCTGTCACGCGCCATCCGCTCAAGGTCTTTCCATGTTTTCCTCATCATTTTCACTTCTGTATCTAGCTCTCTTCTCCGTGTGTTGTTGTGGTTTTTTTGTTTTTTTTTTTTTTTGGGGGGGGGGGGGGGGGGGGGGGGGGGGGGGGGGGGGGGGGGGGTGGGGGGGGGGGGGGTCTACCTCTGTCTCTCTTTTCCTAGGCGACCATAACTGAGGTTTAACGATGTGTGCAAGAGAGACAAGCAGACATAAGTCCATCATCCTGGTAGGTCCAAGCTGCTAGTAGAACCAAGTGGCGATGCGCCTTGCAGAGGCGCCTCGTACTGAGTGAAGAGAGACTCCAATAACAAGCACACACACACAAAAGAGAACGTTGAAAACAAAACACAAGGCTAATTGTAGCTGAGGATAACCAATTCAAGAGTGCGTCTTTCTTATAATCAGTTATGACAAAAGAAGGCTACTACCACTACTATTAGTTATTGTTGTAGTTAGTAGTTGTAGAAGTAGTAATACGTGTCAGTAGTAGCAGCAGAAGTTGACGTGGTGTTAGTAGTGGTTGTGGTGGTGATGTTAGAAGTAGCAGTTTTTTGGTTTCTTTTTGCAGTGGTGGTAGTGGTAGCAGTAATCTAATGGAAGAGGCAATAGTGATAATAGATGCATTTGCGACTTACAAAAATACACAGAAATACAATGATTTCACCAGGGCAAAATATTGACGTTAAATACCAGCAAAACAAAAAACATGGCATCAGATAATTCAGTTATTCATTTTTGCAAAGAGAGGGTCACAGAGTGCGCAGACCTGAAACATAACAACATCAACAAAGTTATATAATAGGAGATGTTTACTGGGAAACCCCACACGTACAGGTGATAATCTGGTACACATGCTGTCGCGAGGGCACAAGGCCTTATGATTACTCATGCGATATGTACGCTTTTATGACAGAAGGGAGTGTACGAGTGTGCCACTGATCGTTGCTTACGACTGTCGTTGGGGAATACTAGGTACAGGTTACTTGGTGCAGCTAATAGTGATCATTATAATTAGGATAATTTAAGCTAATTGCTACAACTGGGAAGTATGCCAGTGCGTAGATTATACAGTGATGGTAAATATGACTTTAGCTAGCATAGCTACTTACATGTTATCTCCATCTATTATTAGTCAACCTCCAGCTATCTGCATCTTCTCAAAATCATCTTCGTGTTTGACTGTCTCAAATATCCCCCCCCCCCCTCCCAATCCTCTTTTGGTGATTTCTCTTCCTCCTTATCTCTAGCTTTACGAGACTTAAAAGTATGTCCTTTAAAAAAAAAGAAAAACGCAAAAATATGTTTCCACTCTTCTTTATTATTGCAAAATTCTGTCCAATTATAAATTGTCCGCTCTAGTTTGCTCATTTCTATGCTCTTAAATGGTCTAAGTCTCGGATGCAATCCTAGTCTAGTATACCTACTTTGCTCTACCCACACTTTCCATGTCTCCCTGCTAGCCCTATCTTTCTAAATACACTTTCCATGTTTCCCTATTAGCCTTCATCTTTTCTACCCTCTATTTCTATTTTTCATTGTTAGCCTTCATCTGTGCTACTCACACTTTCTATGTTTCCCTGTTAGCCTTCATCTGTTCTACTCACACTTTCTACTTTTCATTGTTAGCCTTCATCTGTTATACCTACACTTTCTATGTTTCCCTGTTAGCTTTCAAGTGTTCTACCCACATTTTCTATGTGTCCCTGTTAGCCTTCATCTGTTCTACCCACACTTTATATGTTTCCCTGTTAATCCGTATCTGTTCTAATTACAATTTACAACTTTCTCTGTTGTCTTTAGTTCTTTCTATCTGCACTTTCTGCGTATATCTCTTAGCCTGCATCTGTTGTATTTACCGTTTTAATGTATCTCTATTAGCCCTCATCTGTTCTACCTAAGTTTTCAATCTCTATCTCTCTATCTCTCTCTCTCTCTCTCTCGTTCTCTCTCTCTCTCTCTCTCTCTCGTTCTCTCTCTCTCTCTCTCTCTCTCTCTCTCTCTCTCTCTCTCTCTCTCTCTCTCTCTCTCTCTCTCGTTCTCTCTCTGTTCTACCGATACTTTCCATGTTTCTCTCTTAGCATTTATTCTGTTCTATACACACTTGCCATGCTCCTGTCTTAGAACTCATCTGTTGTACCTAAACTTCCCATAAATCTCTATTAGCCGTCATCGATTCTACCTACAATTTCTTCTCTCTGTTAGACTTTTTCTGTTCTACCTTCTCTTTCCATGTCTCTATGTTAGCCTTAATCTGTTCTACATGCCTTCTGCCTGTGTTCGATCTCATACTGCTGGGTAACATTTGCGTCATGTCCAGCTTGTTACTTTCTTTATATGTGATGCTGCGTAACATTTTGGGCATGTATAGCTACTTATTCCATTCTATTTTCCTCGTCTTCTCTATTGTTTCATATGGGCATTTAAAATTGACCTTTCCTCTCTACAGGGTGATTGAAAAGTTCCTTCTTATTTTTAAATGGTAATTTCTTCACCATTATCCAACTAATTTATGTGAAACAAACGTCAAGACAAACATAATATATTATTTCACATTAACATTATAGCTGGACGTGAGAATCCTTTCTATCTACCATCTGGCGTATCTCTCTCTGCGTGTTGGAAGCTAAAGGTACAGAGTCCTCTAACACGTTTAGTTATATACCCACTATTTTGTGCACACGGAAATTGTATTTACGGGGTTAATTTATTTCATGTAACTAATTACTATTAGAGGGGTGTCCTATAGCACGTTTCACTAGCTTTGCCCAACTTCAAATGTAATTATCTGATTAACCGACGAACGTATTAATGCCATTTTTCGCATACGATGTTATATTGGGTTAGACCCAACAAATATATACTTTATATCTGTGCATCTTGTCCAGTTCCCATAAACGGATGAAATCCTTTGATCTTTGTCGGCATACTTATTATTGTGTATCGAGAAAAGAAATGTTACCACTTCAGTCACAGATTCTGTGAATTGAATAGGCATGGGCGTGTCTACTATTACAATAATGTGGCCATCACGTTTGCATATGAATACCTGTTGAAGATGATTTCTTAAATGATCTGCATGGGAGATACTCGTGACATTGTTTGTCATTGACATTTAATGCGCTACCAAACTGGACCTTCATTAATCTAATTTTTTTAAAAGGTATCACCTCTTTGCGGTTCATAAATATCATAATGGAACGTTGCTCCTCTAATGTGCTTGTAAATAACGGTAAGGTCATCTTTAAAGAAATTAAACTTCATCCGAATCATAATCAGATGTCTCTGAGAAATTGATAATCAATCTCGGCTGAATGAAGGACAAACCATCATTCTTCCAATATTCCCCTTCCTCTTGTAACACATGGTTCTCATATTTCTTCCAATAATCCCTGGCTATATTGGAGATGGCTGCTTTTGTAAGTATTTCAACATCTTTTAATTTGAACGTTCTATTTTCTGTTGCTACCTGTTCCTTAATTTTAGCCCAGACTAATTCTATTGGGTTTAAGTTAGAATGGTAAGGAGGCAATCTTAAACATCTGTGACCATGTTCATGGATTGCCTTGTCTATGTGAAATATCTTTGTATGCCGTGTCTTTTTTACAATTCCAATTAATTCAGGCTTCAGGGACATTTCGTTGAATGGAATGTCGTTTTTGGTCAGCCAAATCTTTATTACATCTTTAGTACTTGATGAATTAGGAACTTTATCTTCTGGTGCCACAACGTTGTGATATGAAGCATTATCCATTATCAAACACGACAGTCTATCCAAGGAAGGAAGTACATGATTCACAATCCAATCTTGAAATATCTTGCCATTCATCTCTGTATGATAATCCCTATTATCTGTGGATTTTGAAACACATGTGAGTTCAATATTATTTAGAAGCCCATGATGGCTGCTTCCTGCATGTGCAATTATTAGTCGCTGTCCTTTGCTCCTTGGTACTAGTCTCTTAGTTGTCCCATCAGATGATTGCCATTCTCGTTCATTACTGTGGTGCGCATTGATCCAAGTTTCATCTAAATACACAATATCATAACAATCTCTTCTCATTTCTCTGACCTCGCGTAAATATTTGCTTCTCATTGCAACTATGTGAGGCTTCTCACAAATAAGGTTTCTACCACCAACATATTTTCTAAAATTGAATCCCAAACTCCTAATAGTCCTCCATGGCGTAGATTTGGAAATATCAATGTCATTATTCTTTCTTAACCAAATTTTCAATTTCCTTAAAGTCACTGCCTCATTATTGTGAAACATATTGCAAATTTCTCTGCGGATCAATTCTCTGTCAAAATTATCCACCATTCTTGGCCTATTTTTCGTGTGTAAAACACTGGAATTACAAATTTCAGATGTCGCTATCCAGCGGTGCAATGATCGTTTGCTTATCCCTAAGGCATGAATAGTCCTCTTTTGTGGGTTTGAAATAGAATGATATAGTTTTCCTCGAGTAGCTTCATTGCAGAAATACTTAAAAATCCTATTTGTGATTTGCTGTAATGTCATAACATGTACTCGCAGACTCATTTTTCCTACTTAGCCACACAATACTTTTTGTAGACACGCCACTGATTTACAATGTGTGCGTAAAACCGGAAATAAACTGTTTTATGTTCAAGAAGTGCAATTTCACGCAATTTCACGCAAAAATCATGCCAATTGCTTGATAAACCAAAAATGTGCAAATGAGGTCGTATAATTTACTGTAGACATTTCAATATGTGTGTGTGTGATGTGTGCTGGCAAGTAGGATTTTATATTATATCGCAAAGAAACGAAAATTGAAACCAATGGCCGCATTTTAATGAAAAATTTAATTCATAGGGTCTATACCATTTCAAATTCACACACAAAATTTCAGTTATATGCGTTATATATTCGCTGAGATATAGCATTTTGAAGTTGGGCAAAGCTAGTGAAACGTGCTATAATTGTATCATTCAGTCCTACGTATCTTTTTTTTTCGGGGAGTTGATTTTTAAAAGGGAAGGGAGGGGGGGGGGGGGGGGGAATGGATTGGCTAATCTACCTAGAGTGCCGGAACGTTTTTTTGTCACAAATTTCCGGCAAGTATGGTCATCTTTGCATATGGTCGGAAACAAATATCGGCAATTTCTCGGGTCAGGCCAGGCAGATAAACAAGTTATATTGCTTCTTCTTCTTCTTCTTTCGTTCGCTTTAAATATATTGTATATATCTGCAATGTTGTTTCTTGTGTAAACTTCACTGTCTTTTGTAGTTCATACAGAGGTCCGTATTGTTTTGCTTCCAGTGTTGTTTCTCTGGGCCAGTGGGTTTGCCTCAATATATCATATTCGGGGCAGTCTTGAAGTATGTGCTCTGCAGTCTGGGGTGCCTGTCCACATGTACACATGGCTGAATTTCCAATCCTAAATTTTGTATACATGTGTCTGCGGAGTCGGTTGTGTCCTGTTCTGAGGCGCAGAATGACAATTTGTTCTGATCTGTTCATAGCTAGGTAGTCGTCCTGTGTTGGTGTTGGTGGCTTTCTGATTTATCTTTTTCTTCTGATGGTACGTAACTGGTACATTCGGTTGCTCGTCTGCAGCACCTTCTTTAGCCAGTCGGTCTGCTCTCTCGTTTCCTGGTATTTCACAGTGAGACAGTATCCACTACATGGCGACCTTGCGCTGGTTGCACAGTTCAGAAAGTAGGGCTTGTATACCTGGTAATTTTCTGAACTGAAGTGCTTGGAGTGCTGATCTTGCATCTGTCAGGAATACCACAGGCTGTGGACCGAGATTGGTGTTCAACAGTTTCTCGATTGCCACCTTGATTGCCTGGATTTCTGCATCATAGTTGTTACAGAATTTCCCCGTTGGTACTCTGACCGTATCCCTAGTGTTGTTTGGGTATTCTATGTACACTCCTGCTCCTCCATTCTTTACTGCAATTTGTGCTGACCCGTCCGTGTATACTCGGACCCAGAGGTCCTGTGGGTATTCATCATCCAGGAAACTGAGAGTGACTGTCCTACGTTGCACGCTGTTCTGTTCATCCTTGTCGAGTATTCCTTTCACTTTTGTCTGGATGTATACTGGTAGTCCAGGCTCCTCTCTCCAAGGGGTTTGTTCTGGCACAGACTTTAGGGGACTGTCAACTTCAAGCAAGTCTAAGGTTTGTCTACAATGTCATTTGGCCTGGTGGATATAACTGCTTCTTTTCAATCGCCCCATTGCTAGGTTTTAGAATCTGTCCTTCATTGGATGGCTCGGCATACAAAGGAATTTATAACACATAAGGAAGGGAAACCACGAGGCCTGTAAACAGTAAATTAATATGAAACAAATATAAAGGTATGTTATAAGGCACTCGTAGGAAATAAAGAAGTAGAACACTAGACAACAGAAAAACAACAGACATGAGTGGCTTACCCAGGATTTGAACCCTGGACCTTCCGTGCGACAACACCGCCTAGCTATGCAAGCGAATCACACTGTCCTCCCTGCCATCTACGCATCCCCAAAAAGGATCTTTCAATGACAGGTCATTAGTGCGAACCTCTATACATAACACCGGAAGTTTACCATGGGCAGTTCAGCCTATTAATGACGCAATCACTTCTGTTGTTCCCCTATATATCAGTATTGGTCAGTCCAACAAGACAAAGACCTTAATACTGTGTCCAGTATGATAGTAGACTTAGAACAGTAAGAACAGGACAGAGGGTAGGTTTGGCCACTCATGTCTGTTGTTTTTCTGTTGTCTAGTGTTCTACTTCTTTATTTCCTCCGAGTGCCTTATAACATACCTTTATATTTGTTTCATATTAATTTACTGTTTACAGGCCTCGTGGTTTCCCTTCCTTATGTGTTATAAATGTTTATACAATACCAAACCTACCCTCTGTCCTGTTCTTACTGTTCTAAGTCTACTATCATACTGGACACAGTATTAAGGACTTTGTCTTGTTGGACTGACCAATACTGATATATAGGGGAACAACAGAAATGATTGCGTCATTAATAGGCTGAACTGCCCATGGTAAACTTCCGGTGTTATGTATAGAGGTTCGCACTAATGACCTGTCATTGAAAGATCCTTTTTTGGGGATGCGTAGATGGCAGGGAGGACAGTGTGATTCGCTTGCATAGCTAGGCGGTGTTGTCGCACGGAAGGTCCAGGGTTCAAATCCTGGGTAAGCCACTCATGTCTGTTGTTTTTCTGTTGTCTAGTGTTCTACTTCTTTATTTCCTGCGAGTGCCTTATAACATACCTTTATATTTGTTTAATATTAATACAAAGGAATTGTTCTGCCTGTGTTAGCACTTTCGTGTCTCTGCGTTCTCTCAGTGCTTGTATCCTCCCCATTTTCTCCATCTCCACTATAGGCGTTGATTTCATTGCCCCCGTGATGACCCTAAGTGCCTGGTTTTGCACCTTACATAGCTCTTGTAATGTGGTGTTTGATGCTGGACACCACGCAGCTGACCCATATTCCAGGTGTGGTCGTATGCCCTGCTGGTAAACTTTACTAAGTATTTTCCCGCTGGCTCCCCATGTGGTTCCACTTAGTTTTCTCAGGATGGCTAACCTCCTCCTGGCCTTTGTTGCTGCCTTGTTGATGTGTTGCTTCCATGTCAGCCTATCATCGAATGTAACTCCGAGATAGGTGGGTTGTTCATCTTCTCTCATGAGCTCTCATCTTGATGACACCAGATTTTTTGTTTTGGAGAGAGGGTGAACAGCGTAGTGCTGCACTTGTCTGTGTTGATGCTGACACACCATCTATTTGCCCATGAGGTTAAGGCATCTATAGCTCTTTGCAGCAGTTTGGTTGCCACTGTTGCATGCTCATCTGTGCACCATATTACCAGGTCATCGGCGTACATTGCCACTTTCAATCCATGTGGTAGTTCAGCAACCAGGTTATTGATGAAGACTCGGAAAAGTGTGGGGGACAGAACCCCTCCCTGAGGGACGCCATGACGCAGTAGAATTTTCTTACTCTTGAGGCCATCTAGTTGTACTCGGGCTCCTCTGTTATGCAAGTATGCTTTCACCCATTTGTACATCCTACCATTCACTCTGCAATTTCTCAGTTTCTTCAAAAGCCCTTCTTTCCAAACCTTGTCAAATGCTTTCCTTATATCTATCCATGCTGCTAATACCAGTTTCTTATCTTGGAACGCATTCTCAATCTCTTGGGAAAGGTAAGTTGCCTGATCTTCGGTAGAGTAACACTGCCTAAAGCCCGCCTGCTGTGGCACAAGGTATTCGCTTTCAAGGTATGACTGCAGCCTGAGGTTGATAATTCGTTCCATTGTTTTACAGAGACAGCTTGTAAGGCGGATTGGTCTGTAGATGGAGGCCGTGAAACTGTCTTTCCCTGGTTTTGGGAGTAGTATCATGATTGCTTCCCTCCAGGTCTGTGGAACTCTGCCCAAGTTCCAACAGATATTGAAGATTTGCAGCAGCTTTGTATTTGCTGCGGTTCCCACGTTCTTAATCATTTCATTGGACACTCCATCAACTCCTGGCGACTTTCTCATTTTTAATTTGGATATTGCAAGCTCCAGTTCTCTGAATGTGATTGGCGCCTCCATAACTTCAAGCATGGTTCCATATCGTCCTGCGTTTTGTCGTTTCTCACGAATCCCCTGTTGCTTCTCTGGGCTAACTTCGATGTTGTTGTCTTTAGCAAAGGTATCTGCAAAGTGATCAGCTACCTGTTTTCCTGTGAGGATGTTTCCTATTTTATACAGTGCAATCTTTGAGTTTCTCCCTGTACCCTCATCGTTAAGTTGTTTTACCAGTTTCCACAGTTTCCTTGTATCTCTTTCAAATTTCAAGGACTCTGTTTTCTCCTTCCAGCTTCTCCGCCTGGCCTGCAACTTGGCCCTTTGAAATTTGGCCTTAACATTTTGGTAGTTATTGTGATGTTCTTGACATGGCTGGTCTCTGCCTGCTTTCGAGATGTTTCCACGTCGTTGTGCAGTTGCTCTAGTTCACTATTCCAATATGGTTTTAGTGCTTACGAGCCCCTCTAGGTATTGTTTTACGAGCAGCTTGTAGTACGCATCTGCTGAATTCATCGACTACCTTATTGATGTCTTTGCCTACAGTCAGATCTATAGCCAGTATACTGGTACGATGCTGGGATTGTCCAGTCTGCCTTCTTGTAGTTCCACCTTTAGAGAGTGCTGCTCTCCTTGACAAGTTCATTTTCCACAATTAGGAAGACTGGCCGCTGGCCGGTGGCCGCTGCCTCCAAGTTGTTTCCCAACAGCGCGTGTGATGTTCCACTCCAGGCCTATTGAGTGGAATGCCAGGTCTGGTGTAGAGGTGGTGTGCCATGATCTCGAGTAGAAGGTTGGTGGGTCGATTGGCTGGTTAATCAGGATAAGCCCATTGTTATCCTGCCAGTTTTCGAGCTCCTCACCTCTCCTGTCCATGTGATCATAGCCCCAGCTCTGTGAGTGGCTGTTGAAGTTTCCACACACAATCAGTCTTTCTTTTCCTTGGATTGTGTCTAGTACCATTGGGCGGTCGCTCGGACAGTTGAGCAGGTGGAATTCTGTACTTTCTGTCCTGAGATGAAGCATCTGGTATTCCGCCCCCTCCATATATTTTTCAAGCTGACATGCACTGATGTTATTCTTCACGAGTGTCAGTATTCCACCCTTTCGCCTGTCTCTTCGGTCGGATCGAGAGCACTGCTAGCCTCTGATTTTGAAGGCTATGTCTTGGTTGAGGTGGGTTTCTTGCAAGCAGCATAAATTTACATGCTCTTCATTGAAGATATTTTCGATCTCTAATTTTTTGTTGTAGCCGTCTTTTTTACTGTTGACGCCTTCAGCATTCCAGTGCATTATTTTTAATGGTCTTTGCTTTGCTTGGCCAGTAGCTATATTCTCATGCCTCCTGGCTCCACGGGGCAACTGAGAAAGACCTCTATAGTAAGGATTGGGCCCATTTGAGGCAGAGGGCACGGCACTGCACCTGCCTTGGGATTCGTCACAGGGAGTGCCATAACGTTTTGCAGATATAGGCATATTTCAATTGCGTGTGTGCGAGGCATCCTGATTGCTGTGGTGCGCCTTTTGGCTGGTTGCCTCCATCTTCAGCACCTCGACTTGCTAGGGCAGACTGTGGTCTTGCTCGAGTGTAGGAGGGCCTGGCCAGTCTTGGTTTTTCGGCCGCTGGTTGCTGTACTTGAGCCCCATCTCCAGATCAAGGAGCGTGACGCTACCAGGTTTTGAACTCGGTAACTTTGCCGCTAGAGACCAACGATCTAACCCCTCTGCCAATCCGATGCAAACATAAGAAGATGTAGATTTGCGAACGTGGATGCTTATGACACGTGATAGACCATTAAGAAACAAGCAACCAGTTTAACTTGACATGTCCATGAACGGAACCACAGGGGAAGAGACGAGTGGGAAGACACAAGCAAACCCAAAGAACTGGAAGAGTAAACCAAAGCAGTAGATATCTCGTGGACAGAGCAAAGATGGTAAGTTAATTAAATCGGTGGATAGCAACATCTGTGGCTCTATGCTCCACACGCAACGAGAAAGGCTAATTGACTGAATATTGCTATTTTTTAACCTCTTTATTCTTAAGAAGGTGTTTATCTCGGGCACCGTTTCTTCTGTGTAACGCACGAAGAAGGTCAAACACCTCTGGTCCGTATCAGGTAACAACATTAGTCAACCCATACCAAGAAATAAGCCCTTAATAAAGCGGTTAATTCTGTGTGACAAACAGGAAAAACATAAAAAATAAATTTGAACTTGCGGACACTTTTCGAGATAAATTATTTATTTACGTGACACATAGCACTACCGGGATAGTATATTCTCACAGGGCTAAATTTATCTTGGTTCCCTTTTGTTAGAATAGCTTTATTCATACAAAGTATTTGTGTTAAAGATTTTGACCGAGAACTTACCACACGTACGCATAATCTAAAAATAAATGAGTGCCCTAAATTTTCTAAAAACATGATGACAAACGCAATTAGAAAACGAGGAGACACAAAACAGATATAATGTTTAAACGGCTGGATCTCAAAGCTTTGTTTTTTTTCGTGCGATAAGCGGGATAATGGACCGACAGATGTAATTTACGCTTGAAAACAGAGGGCGCGGCGCAAATACAGGGTGTTCCAAAAATCCTCCCCCATTTGAAGACGCTGAAACTTGTTTAGGTTTTCTTGTCTTTTTCCTTGCAGATTACAAAAAATCGTGTTCCAAATTACACGCATGCATTTTTTGTGTTTTTCCAATTAGAGTTTATGATTATTTATTTATTTTTTGTGTGTGGTTCAAACTTTATAAGCAAAACATTTCAGGTGATGACGTTTGGAACACCTGGTATTCTACAAAGCTATTTCCAGTGGTTATCTAAGATCGACAAAATAAAAAAAAATCGTCCTCATTGCACTCTTTTTTTACTCTCTTTCTCTCCCCTATTCTCTCTCTCCCCTACTCTCTCACTCCCCAACTATTTTTCTCTCTCCTACTCTCTTTCTCTCCCCTGCTCTCTCTCTATCTCTATCTTTTGGTAACTGCTGTTGTTTTCGAGTCATTGATAAAGTTATGATCATCATCATCATCATCATCACTTTCCTTGTTGCTCGTCGTGGAGGATAGCGGTCACCACTGCCAGCTGGTCCTCTTACAGGAAACCTTCACCAAAACATTCATGTGCTCTTGAAGTGGTAGTTTATGTAGCAATTTGTTTTCCATTATGAGGTTGCCATCCCCTTCCACTACATCATATAAGTTGACTCCTACGACACTGTTACGACATTGTTACGACACTGTTACGACACTGTTACGACACTGTTACGACACGACATTGTTACAACACTGTTTCGACACTGTTGTGACACTGTTACGATATTGTTACGACCAAGGTTGCCACTCAAGTTCTACAGATAAACCCAGATTTTCTTCTTTAAAAAACCCAGAAATACCTAGATTATTTTATGCATCAAATACATGGTAAAGACGATAAGTACACAATCTTTTAGTGTAACTTTAGCACAAATAATCTGTGTGCTACTAAATGTTTTTTTTTCCTTCATTTTTATTTTATTTTTTATTACCAAAAATTCACAATTATTTAAAAATGATTTTATTAATACCCCAATATATCCCATAATCAGCCTTGGTGCGCTTCAGTGACATTTTTTGAGCAATTGGGCTGTCTGGGAACTTCTATTTGCAACATTCAATCAAATGATCAGCTTGCGAAAACGGAGTATTATGTTCTGCCATGAAAGCCGATAACAGTATCTCCGCTTTAGCAATTTTGTCTTGGAGACAGAGCTCTTTTGGTTTGATGAAAAACTTGTTACTGTTCAGAGTTTCGCTTTTGGCTTCCACGTTTTTCATGTGCTTCTGTGTGCTTTTATGTGTCAATAAAGCTGTGTTGTTGGCATTAGTTAATATACAGGAACAGACCGTACAAATCGCAGCATAGCGATTGCCAGAGTCCGGCTTTATCCAATCCTTCAGTTCGCTGTCTATTAGCCGAATCTCACAAAAAGCCTGCTGATACCATGGCTTCACTTTTTTACGCGGTGGCGTACGTGTCGTCATGCTGCTACAACTACCTAGCGTTTCTTCATCATCGCTCATTTTTTAATCTTAATTTTAATTATTTTTTTAGAAAAAAAACAAACAATATGCTGTTTATCTGCTTAAGTCTAAAATTTAAAAAGAATACGTTAAAACACATCGCAAAAATGACTGAGTATTGTAGATGACAGCCATTTACAGAATAACAGGAAATAGATAGCTAATGTAAACGAGTAAAAAAAACAACGTCATTGATGGGGTTAAAAAGAAGAATTCAATTTAAGTGGAATAAAAAATATATAGCACATAATTTTTTATATTTAATTATAATATAAATATAATGTATAATGCTCAGTGCACAGAATATACATACATTGTAAATGACAATTGTCAAATATACCCAGATTAATGCAGATTTGGAAAAACAATACCCAGATACCCAGACGGAAGCTAAAAAACCCAGATCTAGTAAAAAATACCCAGCTGTGGCTACACTGGTGACGACATTGTTACGACACTGTTACGACAGTGTTACGACATTGTTACGACATTGTTACGACATTGTTACGACATTGTTACGACATTATTACGACATTGCATGAGGAAGCAGTAATCCCTCTCCTTCTTTGTCTCATCAGGGAACTTTTACCGGGAACTACAAGGAACAACTGATAATAATTGGCTTGTCAAATTTCTGTTTCCTGTTTTTGGTCCTACAATGTTATTGTTAGTTGTTGCTGTCATTTTCGACGGAGTCATCTGTCAAGTTATTTGCCTATGTTTTATCATAAGTATAATTGTGTCTTTACCTGCGATGTCAGGTTGATTAGGGGTTGTCTTCCCTTGTTTATTCATTTATTGTGTTTTGACCTTTAGGGTCAAAGGTTGACAGTTCGGGCGTAGGCCTATGGGAAGGTTTTTTAAGCGGGAGAGAGTTATACTTCCGGCAAGCCGGGAAGGTCCTGTTTTTCTGAAGGGACCAAGAGTCCATTGTTTTTCGGGGAGAATCTTCGAAGTAACTGCTATGGCAGTTTTCCCCAGTGAATCTCTGTGCGTCGGGATGACGACAGAATTCCTTGTTATGTTCTGAGGATTCATTTTCCAGGTAATACCGACCTTTATGCATTATTACGCTTTTCGGTGGCAGAACATGTAAAAGGATTACTTAGTGTGAACTGCAGCTTACCGATCCTATATATTACAGAACTTATATATTTGTGCTCGAGGTAGCCATCCAAGACTGTTAGTCTTTATATTGTCCAGAAATCCAGTGACGAAGATATATTGTGGGAACCGCAGATTGGCGGGATTTATGTCTACAATAAGCATTACTGCAGGGTTGATGATAACCTATTTAACAGAAGTACACAGCCGACGTCAGAACGAGGCCTGTGCTTTCGGCTATTATACTACAGCCTGATAATGTGCAATTGGCGGGGAATGCCAAGTTGCACCTATGTGTCAAAGTGACTAAGGCATCTGACGCGTTTAGTCAGAGATGCCAAGGGCGACGCTACGAACTGTCATTATTGAAGAACTTTGCTATTGACCATGCACGTCTATTCCGATGTTTACCTTTTTGAATGCCAAATGTATACCTATCGATTTCCGGTCAGCATGACCTTGTTACACTGACTGTTCCTGTTGATACTATGTGTGTTCTCGTCAATAAATGTCTTGAAACATGCCTGCAGTGTCCAAGCATCCTTGACTACTGCATGTGAGAGTATGGGTTGCAGGGTCTTCATATATACGAGCCTAAACACATTCGCGCCTTCATTCGCACCCACACTCAGTTCATCATACGCTCGCACTACACATCTAACAACAAGTATACTGTCTTGGGCCAGTGATCACCTCAACAAGAGAAAAAAGACAGTTACATTTCTGGTGGACCAGTTACGTGGGCTCTTATGATACATTTCTTGTTGCCAATGTGGCCTAGAAACTTACATTTCTGATGGACCAGATCTGTGGGTTTAAAAAGAACAGAGCGAGCATTTGACATTATTGTTGACATTAATGGATCCAGAAATTTACATTCCTGGTTGGCTGTTACATGTATGATGTCTCCAGTTTTGTCCAGAAATTTACAAGAAGGACAAGTACACATTACATTTCTGATCTGTGGGTCTAAGCTACACACGGGACAGCCGTAACACACAGCGCTAATTCTACACTTGCAAGTTTTGGCTACAACAGGACAGAAATAGGTCATCAACGGTTGACCTAGATAAACAGTGCGGGCATTTATATTATAATGCTACATAAACCACAACAAGACAAGTACTGAAGTTAACATCTAGGCATTTGCTACGTGGACCATAACTGCATAGAAGGCGGGTTCCTATTGTGAACAGTACTGCTGGTTGTTACACGTTTCAGTCAACAACAGACTTTTCTATGTCCGAGCATTCAAGCGACATTGTTCGAGGTCAAGTGTTTGTAAACAGTACGTGGAAATTGTAAACATTCAATGTGCAAGTCGTAAGTCGAGAAGGTCATAGTAACTTTGGTTCGTGAATACCACTTTATGCTACAGTGGATTTGACGTTCAGTGCGCGTTTGACATTTCGTTTCTGTGTTCGCAAGGAGCAAGAAATTTATTTTAGTTTCAGCTGTGACTGAACTTGTTCTGCAACACATTGAAATTGATTGCTATATGTTTATGTTACTTCTACTGTTTTTGTGTATTTTTCTGCGGGTTTTCGGTTGGTGGGTCTTACAGTAAATATGCCACTTAATCGAGGCTTACTGTAAGCGTTCTGTAGGTGCAAATTTTCTTAATTTGAAAATTTGCTAGTGACAATTGGTCGCTATTGATGTTAGCTGTGATGTAACTGTACTTAATGTTGTTTTTGTAATATTTTGTCTGTTTTTCAGTTTTGATTTTCCATTTGTTTTGTTTGTATTCTGTAGGTCTCTCCTTTCTTTTGTGTATTTCTCTACACATTTTTGGTTAAAACAGTGTTGCCATTTGTATTGTTTTGTATCTTTGTCTTTGTATTTTTTTTTTGTTTGTACTACATTACTGTCATGCACAGTCTACATACATATACTTGGTCATGTATTGGTATTATTGATAAAGTAGACTCTTCATATAGAGTTTGTTAATAAAATATTTTTATATAAAATATTTATACAAGTTCTTTGATAAAAGACTTGTTATCTACAAAGATTGAGACAAGGTGAAATACATATTCAAGTTCTTTATAAAAAAGACTTGTGCCCATAGTGAGTGGGATATAAGGGATTTTTTTTCCACAGGTACTCAAGTGATTTTTTGGTTACATTATAAACAAGGGGACCATACAAGGTCTTTGTCTAAGACTAAGAGAGTGAAATAAAGTGAAGTGAGTATACAAGTCTATCATTTCAGACTTGTCTCCCATTAAAGTGAGATAATTTAATTTAGTTACTTCTGCAAGTTACTGATCTCATTAGACAAGATGTCTACATTAGAGTACTTTATTACACAAGGGAAGGCCCTTGATAAAACTGGTCAACAGTTAGAACAATGGGCTGTTGCTCAGTATGACAAAGCATTAGCTGCTGAAGAGAGAAAAGCTGCGGCGGAACAAAAAAGGCTAGACAGAGAAGCTGATATTGCTGCTGAACAAAAGAAATTGCAGATGCAGGTGGAGGAAAGGAGATTTGAAGCTGAACAAAAGAGATTAGACAAAGAAGCTGCTGCGGAACAAAAGAGATTAGACAAAGAAGCTGAACAAAAGAGATTAGACAAAGAAGCTGCTGCGGAACAGAAGAGATTAGACAAAGAAGCTGCTGCAGAGGAGAGGAAAGCTCAAGCTGAGGCTGAAATTAGGAAAATGGAACATGAGGAAAGAAAACAGAAGATGGAACTTGATGAAAAACTCGCAACTTTGGAGTTAGAGAAATTGAAATTGGCGAGTACGGGTGCTCAGCAAACAACTTCGAGTACGACAAAGGAGTTTGTTAGTAGGATTAAATTGCCTCATTTCAATCCTTTAAAGGATGACGTAGCAGATTATCTAGATAGATTCCAATTTTTGTGCGATACGCATAACATAAAAAAAGGAAAAATATGTTGAACAACTGATGCCATTTTTTACAGGTGACACAGTGACTACTCTTATGACAATAGTCGAACATGAGAGGACTAATTATGATGTTGTCAGGGCAGCATTGCAAAAAAAATACCAACTAAAAGAAGAAGACTATCGTCTTCGTTTTAGGACAATGTTGCCAGAAAATGAAGTAGATTTCTCTGATTTTGTTACAAAGATACGTCGTACATTTACACGATGGGTTGAGTTGTCTCAGACTGAGAAAACATATGAAGGTCTAATGGACTTATTATTGCGAGATAAGGTTTTGTCATCTGTTAATGATTCTTTTCTTGCATTCCTTCATGAGCGTAAGCCTAAAAACTTAAAAGATATGGAGGAATACTGTTGTCAGTATGCCACAGCGCATCCCCATGCTACAGTTAGCAATTCTAAAGTGAAAGAAGGGTTGCCAGCTGCTTCGGCAACACCATATGGCCCTAATTTCAGAAAAAAATTTCAGGGTGCTCAACAAAATTGGAATAGGGGAAGTAATCAAAATTACACCCAGAAGCGGAGTAATCCAACACATGATGGTTCTTCGTCTATGAATTGGAGACAAGATGGTAGTTCTCGTAATTTTAGTGGTAATAATTTGAGACACTTTCGCAAAGGCTATCCAAATAATAACTATTCAAATTTTCGAGGTAATCATTCTCGACGTCAAGATTATGACGATGGTGAATTTAGAAACCGGGATTCAAACCGGAATGATGATTACAATAGGCAATATGATAACAATTACAGGGGAAATGATAGTCGAAATAATTACAGGGGAAATGATAATCGAGGCAGACCTAGATTTAACAAGAAAAGACCTTTCCAACAGGCAAACTCTGCACAACAAGAGTTTGATGGAGCCTGTAATACAGTAAATGATAGTGGTAACTCTAGGGCTATCACTGGTTGTGCTTTCGATTTTGGGAGAGCAACTGAATGCCCCCAATGCTTAACATTGTTCGACTCATCGACTGTATCTACGCTAAGTTGTGGTCACCCTCTTCCTGCTCTACCTGCTACAGTAGCGCATGATGGGAGAGGATCTCTCATCTTACATAAAGGTCTAATAAATGATAGGCTAGTCTCAGTACTTTTCGATTCGGGATGTACTACCGTCGGGGTTAGGGAGTCTCTGATAGATCCTTGCTGTGCCACTGGAAAAACAATCAAATGTGTTACATTTGGTGGTACTATGGAAAGCTATCCTACTGCTATTATTAGGATTGACACTCCTTTCTTCACAGGAGATGTCCATGCATGTCTTCTTCCTAATCCTATTGCGGATCTTATAATCGGTCGTATTCATGGGGTTAAAGAATGCACCCCGCAACAAATTTCTAGTTGGGAAGAAAAAAACATTCAAACGGTCAATGCAGTGGTGACAAGAGCTCAAGCTCTTAATCCCCCAACTTCATCTGATAATAGTAATGAAGTTGATAGCCAAGACGAGCACTTGGTGATTTCCCATGACTCGTTTGTTAAACGTCAAGAAGAGGATCCTTCTTTGAAGAAATTCTTCCTTCTTGCAAAGAAAGGGGATCCCAATCAAAATACGAATCACAAATCGTATATCACTATGAAGAATGGTATATTGGTACGAATGGTACAACACTCGGACAAGTCTATGCATTCGCAAATTCTTGTGCCCAAGTGTATGAGAGCCTTAATTCTTCGGCATGCACACGATTCTCAGTGTGCTGGACACATGGGTTTTTCCAGAACTAAAACTAGAGTCCTTGCGTCCTTCTTTTGGCCATTCGTGAATAAAGACATCCGAATGTATTGCCGATCTTGCAAAATTTGTCAAGAGGTCAAGTCTTGGGGTCCGAGACATGCTGCTCCTATTCAGGCTGCAGATATTCCGATTCGGCCGTTTCAGAAAATGGCTATAGACATCATTGGTCCGTTCAAAATTAAGTCAGCCAGAGGACACCAATTTATCCTCACTTGCGTGGACATGTGCACGCGTTGGCCAGAGGCTATTCCTCTGAAGAGCATATCAACTGTCGATATCGCTGATGCTCTTTGGCTCGTATTTTCTCGTCTGGGATTCCCCGGAGAAATACTGTCGGATCACGGCACTCAGTTAATTTCGGACGTTATGTCTCAGGTAATGGCTACGCTAGACATTAAAAGGTCTCTCAGTAGTATTTATCATCCAATGTCCAATGGATTGGTAGAACGTCTTAACAGGACACTAAAGAACTTACTTGGCAAGATAACGGAGGATCATCCTGAAGATTGGGACAGGGTTTTACCTGCAGTCCTCTTTGCCTATAGAGAGGTTCCCAACGAGCATACAGGGTTTTCTCCTTTCGAACTTGCCTTTGGCGCGCAACCGCGTGGTCCGATGTCCTTGTTACACGATTTGATAACTTCCGATAATATTGACGATGATACACAATCGTCATATGAATATGTCATAGCTCTTAGAGAAAAGATTATCGAATCGTGCAGGTTAGCAACTTCATCTTCCGAATTTGCGAAAGAAAAAGCTAGGCGATTTGCTAATAAGAAAAGACGCCTACGTCAACTTTGTCCTGGAGACAAAGCATATGTCTTACTGCCCTCAAGAGAGAATAGACTTCTCATTTCATGGAAAGGTCCATACCTATAGTCTCAAAAATTTCCGATGTCGACTATATTGTCGATGTGGATGGAAGGCATAAAACCTTCCATATAAATATGCTAACAGAGTTTATTGAACGTCCAGACTATTTGCAGCCTATTTTCCAGGCGACGGACGACTCTCCAGTCCAACATGGTCACATCTCATCCCTGTCCGTTATACAGGATGAGGAAACTATTTTTTCTGACGTGAACTTACCTCTTCCTGCGATTCCACTTACTTCAACGGAATCGTGGAGAGACGTTACAGTCTCTTCCAACTTGTCTTTTGAGGAACAGCGTCAAGTATCCTCTACGTTACAATCATATCAGGATGTCCTTACCGACATTCCTGGACACACAGATGTCATAGAACATGACATCATACTTACTGATCGTAATCCGATCAGAGTAAGACCATACCCAATACCTATTCATTTTCAAGCACAAGTCGAGAAAGAATTGGATGAAATGATTCAACTACAAATAATTGAACCATCCACTTCAGCTTATTCTTCGTCGATAGTTATTGTTCGAAAGAAAGACAATAACATACGTCTTTGCGTTGATTATCGCAAATTAAATCAAGTTACGAAGTTCGATGCTGAACCTATGCCGTTATTAGATGATCTACTTATTAGACTTTCTAAAGCTAAATTCTTTACTAAACTAGAATTGTCGAAAGGTTATTGGCAAGTCCCACTAACGGAACACGCCAAACCTCTCACTGCTTTTTCGACACCTAGGGGTCTGTTTCAATGGAATTTTATGCCTTTCGGGCTTATGAACGCCCCAGCGACTTTCGTGCGCATGATGCGACGAATTCTATCAGATCGTGCAGATGTCATTGCATATTTAGACGACATCTGTCTTTTCAGCGATACTTGGGAAGAACACTATTTGGGTCTAAAGGAATTGCTATCTACTCTACGTGAGCATAGTTTGACTGCTAAACCCTCTAAAGCTTTTGTTGGGTTTAGTGAAATTTCCTTCCTAGGTCATCGAGTTGGTCATGGTCTGTTGAAGACAGAGGACCAAAACATTTCAAAGATATTAAATATCTCGGTTCCGAAGACGAAAAAGCAAGTGCGTAGTCTCTTGGGATTGATACAATTCTATGGAAGATTCATTGAGAATCTGTCCTCCATTATGGCACCACTTTCAACGTTATTGAAAAAAGGTTCTCCTAATATGGTGCGTTGGTCCCAAGAATGCCAAACTTCATTGGATCAGGTTAAGAATTTGTTCTCATCTCATCCTATCTTAAGACTACCAACGATTGATAAGACTTTTGTCCTTCGTAGTGATGCCTCTTCCACTGGGATAGGAGCGGCACTAATGCAGGAATATTCAGGAACTCTGCATCCTGTAATGTATATTTCTAGGAAGCTAAATGCGGCAGAAAGGAATTACTCGGTTTTGGACCGTGAATTGTTGGCTATGGTTTGGTCCATTCTTAAGCTACAAAGGTTCCTTCTGGGCGCGCATTTCTTTATGGAAACCGACCAAAAAGCTCTTACGGCTATGCAAAGTAAGGATTTGAAGAGCTCGAGATCTACTCGTTATGCTATTGCTCTTCAGCCTTTCCATTTCACGGTGCGAGCTATCCGTGGTTCGGATAATGTGATGGCGGACATATTGTCTAGATGCCCACATGATTCCAGTTAAATCTTGTGTCCTAGTTTTTCCTGATATACTTTCAGACTTAGGTCTGTCCTTAATATCATAATATGTTGTAATACAAATGTATTTGGATGATGTTTAGATAATTTAACAAATTTCATTTTGTCCATCCATCAGTGATATGTTGCTAAAATAGCATTGACATTTGTATATTGCTATGATTATATTATTTAGTAATGTTTGATATATGATTGGTATTGCCAGCAACTTAGGTTTCTTGAATGGTATCCCTTAGTTTGTTTGGCTTAAAGGAAATATTTTCTCCTATGTTGAGAGATGATTTGTATTCTCTTCAGACGCCTTATTTATGCGTCTATTGTACCTGATATTAGGTTCAGTTTTTGCATGAGCACAGAAGTGATACTGGTGCTATCTTGCTCATGGACATATTTTAAAAAAAAAATTTCATTTTTTTTTTACAGGGGGGTGGTAGTAATGTTGCTGTCATTTTCGACGGAGTCATCTGTCAAGTTATTTGCCTATGTTTTATCATAAGTATAATTGTGTCTTTACCTGCGATGTCAGGTTGATTAGGGGTTGTCTTCCCTTGTTTATTCATTCATTGTGTTTTGACCTTTAGGGTCAAAGGTTGACAGTTCGGGCGTAGGCCTATGGGAAGGTTTTTTAAGCGGGAGAGAGTTATACTTCCGGCAAGCCGGGAAGGTCCTGTTTTTCTGAAGGGACCAAGAGTCCATTGTTTTTCGGGGAGAATCTTCGAAGTAACTGCTATGGCAGTTTTCCCCAGTGAATCTCTGTGCGTCGGGATGACGACAGAATTCCTTGTTATGTTCTGAGGATTCATTTTCCAGGTAATACCGACCTTTATGCATTATTACGCTTTTCGGTGGCAGAACATGTAAAAGGATTACTTAGTGTGAACTGCAGCTCACCGATCCTATATATTACAGAACTTATATATTTGTGCTCGAGGTAGCCATCCAAGACTGTTAGTCTTTATATTGTCCAGAAATCCAGTGACGAAGATATATTGTGGGAACCGCAGATTGGCGGGATTTATGTCTACAATAAGCATTACTGCAGGGTTGATGATAACCTATTTAACAGAAGTACACAGCCGACGTCAGAACGAGGCCTGTGCTTTCGGCTATTATACTACAGCCTGATAATGTGCAATTGGCGGGGAATGCCAAGTTGCACCTATGTGTCAAAGTGACTAAGGCATCTGACGCGTTTAGTCAGAGATGCCAAGGGCGACGCTACGAACTGTCATTATTGAAGAACTTTGCTATTGACCATGCACGTCTATTCCGATGTTTACCTTTTTGAATGCCAAATGTATACCTATCGATTTCCGGTCAGCATGACCTTGTTACACTGACTGTTCCTGTTGATACTATGTGTGTTCTCGTCAATAAATGTCTTGAAACATGCCTGCAGTGTCCAAGCATCCTTGACTACTGCATGTGAGAGTATGGGTTGCAGGGTCTTCATATATACGAGCCTAAACACATTCGCGCCTTCATTCGCACCCACACTCAGTTCATCATACGCTCGCACTACACATCTAACAACAAGTATACTGTCTTGGGCCAGTGATCACCTCAACAAGAGAAAAAGACAGTTACATTAGTGTAATGTTATTGTAACTGTAATGTTATTGTTACTGTAATATTATTGTCATGTTATTATTACTCCATTTTTTCGTTATAGTTACTGTAATGTTATTGTTATTGGAATGGTATTGTTACTATTACTTTGGTATGACCATCTGCTGCTTTATTATCATCGTCACTGTATGTTAGTCCTAGTGGCTTCGACATGACAACTATCTAGTCTGCCTCTTGTTCGCAAGGCGCGCTCCGCTCAGACTTGACACAAATGTTCATCTGTTATATTAGGGCTCATGTCCAAATATAAAAGGTCTTGTGGTCTGGTACAGCAGTGACCGAAACTATGAGCAGTTATGACATGGTCTGGTACAGCAGTGACCGAAACTGTGAGCAGTTATGACATGGTCTGTCTATATTCTTAGCATTTTATAATCTTGGATTTCCTTGGCAATCCAGTAAAAATAAATATATTACATGTGTCTGTTGAGTTTTGTCTAGTCTGATAAATGTTACTTGTAGGTATGTTCGTCCTATGTAGTTTCGGAGGGTTTCATGAGACACGTAATACGACTATTGGTCCTTCAGACATGTCGTGGCTAAAATGAGGTTGTACATGAGGCTGGAAAACTCATTATGCAAAAGAAATTGCTATAGATACCATACTTGCAAGAGTAGTTGAATGCTTTGGTGCAGGCTGCTTGTGAAAGAGTCAGCTGGCTGCAGGGATGGCTACATGCTCTGTAAGGATCAAACTGAAAAAGATAATGATGGTAGATATATTATGTCGTCACATATAAAGGATAACGTTTTCTTGGGCGTCCATCATTTCGCATTAGGTTATCTCATCCTGTTGCTTTACCTTGTTTCCATTTTTCTGAAGATGTTTTCATCTTCATCTATAAGTATTATTGGTCCTTGTAGTCTATTACTTTATGATTAAATCTTTATTACCATATAATTCAGTATTATATTCTGACCATGTCTTTCAGATGTCTTATCTTCTCATTTTATATTGTTATCTTTGCTTATTCTGCATACTTTTCCGCAGGTGAGCTTAATTCTTCCCAGAAAATTTATGAACATTTTATAATCATCTTTTATTATTTCTTCTCTTGTTGTTGTTCAACGGTCTTACATTGTTCATTCAATCACTTCTCTTTCGCTATCTTGAATTCTCCATTATTGCATTATATTCTTCAAAATGTATTTCTTTTATATAGGGTTATTCTGGAATCACGTGCAGCGAATGACTTCCACTATATTAACTCTTATCTAAACGGGAAATAAAACTTCTTTCAATTCACACAATTCTATGTACATTTCGCTCACGTTTGTTACGTTTCTTGTAACTGATAATACTGCAACATTTGCTACTTCACGTTTTGCGTCTCCTGAATATGATATATATATATCTCTATATATATATATATATATATATATATATATATATATATATATATATATATATATGTATATATATATATATATATATATATATATATATATATATATATAAACTTGTATTTTTCACTTGTTAAAAAAGCTGGTATTGCCATTGATGTTGCCCCGTTTATTTCGGGGGATCTGCGAGCAGACAAAGAAAGAATATGACACCTGGTTCCTCCTGCAGATCATAATGAGCGACTTATATGAGGTTGTGCATGTGGATGACAGCTTCATCATGCAAAACTAATTGCTGTAACCACCATTGCAAGATCACGTGGATCTTTTTAGTGCAGGCGTCCTGCAAGAGCACCAGCTACAGTGGATGGTACATGCTCCGTAGGAAGCGAAATTTGAGGTGATGATGATAATGATGATGATGATGATGATGATAATGATGATGATAATGATCATGATGATGATGATAATGATGATGATGATAATGATGATGATGATGATGATAATGATCATGATGATGATGATAATGATGATGATGATGATGATAATGATCATGATGATGATGATAATGATGATAATGATGATGATGATAATGATGATGATGATGATGATGATGATGATGATGATGATGATGATGATGATGATGATGATGATGATGATGATGATGATGATGATGATGATGATGATGATGATGATGATGATGATGATAATCATGATGATGATGATGATGATGATGATGATAATGATCATGATCATGATGATGATGATGAAATGTGGACGTTCCAAAGAGGTTTTTTTTACTGGTGAGTATTTCAAGGAGACTTTAAAAAAAAGAGCACACACATTTTTCGTGAAATAAAATAATAGAAACGAGAACTGATTTTAAAAAAATGTTAAACCGAATTAAAGAATGTGAATATGAAATTTCACTGTTTAACAAAACACAACGAAAAAACGGAAAGCACTATCACACAAGCAAGCAACAGTGGCGGAAGTGGGATGACAAAATCACGAGAAAACAATGACTCTGAATTGTCCTTCCTATGTGCCTCAACAACCACAGCAGTGTATCGCGAGAGATTACGAGGTGTATCGCCAAAATTAGAATTATCCTTTTTACAAAACCATCAGGATCGCCATTCTTTTCCTCTTAACTAGGGTTGTGGAGTCGGCCAAAATATTTTTCGATTCCGACTCATGAAATTTTAGACGTCCGACTTCGACTACAGTTTTTACATGTCATATGGCAGGAACATTCGGAGTCGGGGTCCGGACATTTTTTACCGACTCTACTAAAAACGACCGAATCCATGACTTCTACTTCCGACTCCCGACTCCACGGCCCTGCTGTTTACTCCTTATTTAACATGCAGGTAACATTGCAGCTGACTCCGATTGCAGTAATCCTGCGCCATGCTTTAATGCGCTCTTATAGTAGTGGTTTCTGTTCCAACTTATTTTACACGATGAGGTTGTCAGTCACATGTACAACCTTCTATTGATCGCCTCGTACGACATGCATGAGACAGCAGTAATCTTATTCTTTCGTACCAAACACACAACCCAACAAATAACCGTACATGCCCAATTCAGAAATCGCGCAATTTTGATAATAACCGTATGAGCCCTATTCAGACATACAGAAATTAGCCATCTCAAGTCGACACTAAAGCCAATGGACCGCGATATTAGTAAATTGACAGCCTTCTGCAACACTGAACATACCATAACAGATCTTAGAGATATTCCTTTTCTAACAGTACATGAAGTTCTCAAATACATATTGGCATTAAAAAACAACAATTCATCTGGGCTTGATGGTATCAGCAAAAAGATTCTACGTTACGCTGCACCCATCATTTGCGACTCAAAGCAAAAACGAAATCTATGTTGATTACCACCAGACAGAAACTCCTAAACTGCACCAAAAGATCGCTACAGCTACATGCGGAATCAATACAAATTGAACATGTAACAGAACACAAAGTTCTAGGGATCACGATTGACCAGCACTTAACGTGGAACTCCCATGTACGGAATTTAACCAAACAATTAGCTCAAAAGACGTACCAGCTAGCCAAAATAAAACAGACGCAGACACTAGACTATAGTTCTACACCTCACCTATACAGACACATCTAGATTACTGCTCTACACTATGGGATGGTTGCCCTGCTTCCACTTCAAAGAGACTGAATCCCTGCATAAGAGAGCAGTACATCTGATTACCGATAATCGCACGATACCACACACAAGGACACGAAAAGAACCCAAAATACTGTCCCTAAACAAACGTTTTCTATACAACAAAGCCAAGCTGACTCACGCAATTCTATCTAACAATGCCCCGCCGTACCTACGATCATTGTTTCAAACCAGTAGAAGAGAGGGACAACAATTACATCAGTTACGTCTGCTCAAACAGAGGATCGACCTGTTCAAAAAGAGTCTATCCTACTCTGGAGCCTACTTATGGAACAATCTTCCACACCACCTAAAAAGTCTAACTACACAATATTCATTTAACAAAGCACTTTTCAAACACTTCCTCAATACTGATTATCTACCCCCATAGAAACAGCATTTGCCTGTCAACATCTCATCCATACCTCAACATTTATTTTCCTCTTCCGCTCGTTTTTTATTTTTATGTTATTTTATGTGAATAATTTGTGTTACATCCGTGTAATATTATTATATAATGTAATGTATGTGAGAACGTACCCGCATACCACTGTACTTTAGAAATGAGAATGTTTTCGTTTGCTTAAATGGGATGATGTTTATGAGAATAAGCAGATATACATTTTTTCTTTTTTTAACTGCTCATAGACCTTTCCTGCTACAGAAGTGCGTAAGAAAGTGTTATTATTATTATTTCATTTTCCACCAAGAATGTATGGATATAAGCGAGAATGTGTTTATGTAATTTTTGTATTGATGATTGATGACACATTCCAAAATGCAGATTAATTGTAGACGGTTTGACCGCATGAGTGAGTGTAGGTCTACAGAATTTATATATGAGGTATTTTATTTATTTATTGTTTTGTTTATTTTATTTTTTATTTATTATTTATTTATTTACTTATTTATTTATTTATTTGTTTATTTTTTTCAGTTACTATCTTGTTTGTTTAAAAAAAAAAACCTACTCATTTTTTATTATGATTGCATACTGTAAATGAAAGCTGTTATGTTAACTTTATAATGTTGCATGCCTTTAAATTAATGCTTAAAGTAACATGTGGGAATGAAAGGATATACGACTCGTAGTATGCAAGATAAATGAGAGTGGATGGGCAGAATGTTAGACGGGCCTGCGCGCCATATTCTTAACCTTTCGAAAATAAATTTCGTTCGTTCGTTCGCGCAGTGCTGATAATAACTGTACGAGGCCTATTCAGAAATCATGCAGTTTTGATAACGTGTCACCATTCAAGTCAAGTTTGGCAAACTGTGTTTGAGATTACAGCTCTGTATAAAATGTATTAAGTTATCTCACGGATTTCCGGTACAAGTGCCTAATAAAATGTTGTTGCTGCACATATGCAAATGTAATGCACCGTATATGTCATACAATTATGCCCTTGAACTGTTACTTAGATCCGGCTCGAATGAGGTCCTTTACATATCGTTTTATTGTTGTAATGACCCTGAGGTCGGGCGAACATGTTCCATCAGAAAATGAATCCGCCACCAAATTACGTAAACATTTTGTATTTGCCAACACTGTGAAGTTTATTACTGTCTTTCAAGACAACCTCCACTGGGCGTTGGAAGATTTTGTTGTGTTATTGTGTAATGAAGTAAGTCACTGGGAACTAGTTCTAACAACACATAGTTACCCGCAATCTTAAATCAAATATTTCCAAGGGTTACATAAGGTTTATAGGTAAAGGTACTCCATAAGACTGATAACACTATAACTCACCAGGCATCCCCAAAAGTCGGCTAAGGAAGGTTGGATATTGGGCCGGTTACTCCATTCTGTAGAAACGTAATGCCAAAAATACTTGAACAAATATGAACCAGTCATGCGATTTAGACATAGACATACGGGGCCCAGAGAGAACCTGAATGGATAGCATCGGACATGAAAGTTTAGTAAGCATTTGTTGACGCCTTATGGTTCACATGGAGCTTAAAGGCAATGAAGAAGAAATTAAGTCAAGAAGAACAAAATATATAACTCACATTTGCTTTTAAAATGACCTTTCTCACAATTGGTGAATTACATTTTATTTATCCTTTCTTTCTGCTCTTCTTAAATCAACAGCTGACAATCAAGAAGGTGGCATGCTTTAAAGAAAAGTAATACAGGGTGTCCATAAAAGAGTGTACCCTTTTCAAAAAATGTATTCTCTGCCCCATGATGTGGTACGAGGATGCTTTATATCACAAAAGTAAGATAATCTCTGCAAGTTTTTAAGCATACCTTACAAAGACTAAAAAAGAATGTACCTATTTCTTTTTTTTTCACCTACTTGACCAGTGTGTTGAGAGAAATGTAACAATTACCGGTTGCAACTCAACTACGAAAGTTTTACTTGAAATACCAGCTGTGCGCATTCGCACGTTTTTATAGTCAGTCTGGGAACTACTGTACTAGCAAGACCTTTAAATAAATATAACACACACATAAAGGTATGTTTTCAGACACTCGTGAATAATAAAGAAGTAGAAAACTAGACCACAGAAAAACAACAGACGTGAGTGGCTTACCGGGGAATCGAACCCAGGACCTTCCGTACGGCCCCCCCCCCCCCCCCCGCCTAGCTATGGAAGCAAGTCACACTATCCTCCCTGCCAGCTAAGCACCACAGCTGGTAGTGAGGATAGTGTGATTCACTTCCATAGCTAGGCGGGGGTGCCCCGGTAAGCCACTCACGTCTGTTGTTTTTCTGTGTGTGTTATATTTATTTACTGTTTACAGGCCTCGGGTTTCCCTTCTTTATGTGTTTAAAGCGAGACCTTTATCGATCTGTTTTGCACCAGGTCCTGCCTAGGTCGAATGCATGCACTTTACTGTAATTTTTACACCCCCCTTTCCAAATATTGTCATAATGTGTCTATAATAGTACTTTGTCAGAATCTTTATCATTACCTTTGTGCTATTTATATAAATCATGGAGCCACGACTAGATCTGCGTTCATTATAGCAAGGATTCTTAACACTTTTGCTCAAACACCTCCCCTATGAATGAACTTAATGCTCACACATCCCGTTCTTCTCCAAATTAATCGATGAACGAATCAAGACATAATTAAGATGGTACTACAAGGAATCTTGAATTCAAATGTCAAGACAGCCCTAGATTTTGGCTCTGAAACATGGAGAACAACTGTTATGAGTAACATTCATAACGATTATGTGCGAAGTATGTTCAGTAAATTAATATGAGACAAACATAAAGGTCACGTGTTCAGGCACTCGTAGGAAATAAAGAAGGAGAACACTAGACAACAGAAAAACAACAGACATGAGTGGCTTACCCAGGATTTGAACCCTGGACCTTCCGTGCGACAACCCCGCCTAGCTATGCAAGCGAATCACACTAAGTATCTTCAACTCGACAGAGCTTCTTTTCTTATATTTTATTACGGATTTACTCTCAATAATCCTTATATATAAGGAAAGTAGCAAATCATGCTTGGGATTCCAGGAAAGGAAGAAGCAAGACTGGATAACACCAGAAACACTAAACACCATAAAGATGAGAAAGGAAATGAAAAGAAAGAAAACAGAAGCGAAGTCCCCCAGGTTAAAGCAACTATATAGCGAACAGTACAGTCAACTGGACAGGGAAGTTAAATGCCAAACCCGAGCCAACAAAAGGAATTTCCTAGACGATCTTGCAAAACAGGCAGAAGAGGCAGCACTGAGAAATGAACAAAGCACAGTATACAAAATAATTAAATTCATCAGCGGAAAACAAGGTGCAAACAATATTACATTAGTAAGAGATAAGCAAGGAAATCTCATCAAGACAGTAGAGGGACAGGAAACAAGATGGGCAGAGCACTTCAGGGAAACTCTGAACAAGGAAATACCAGAGACACAAATGAATGTTCTTGAGGCTGAAAACGATCTAGATGTAAATACAGACATTCCACGAAAAGAAGAAATCATCACAGCAATCAAAGGGTTAAAGAACGGTAAAGCTCCGGGCCATGATAACTTAAATGCAGAGCTATTTAAGACAGACCCTGAGCTAGCAGCAGAACTATTAGAACCACTATTTGCACAAGTGTGGAAAACGGGGTCAAATTGCCCAAGAAGGGAGATCTTTCAGACTGCAATAATTGGAGAGGAATCACTCTTCTCTCAGTTCCCAGCAAAATACTAGGCAGGATAATTATACAGAGAATTTCAAAGGCAGTAGACTACAAACTGAAGAAAGAACAAGCAGGATTTAGAAAGAACAGAAGATGTGTAGACCATATATTCACTCTCAGGAACATTATAGAGCAGTGCTCAGAATGGCTAAGACAGCTTTACATAAATTTTGTTGATTTTGAAAAGGCTTTTGACAGCATACATAGGGACAGTTTATGGAAAATACTGAGGGCTTATGGAATTCCAAGCTGCATAGTGTCAATCATAAAAAGCCTCTATGCCAACTTTACGTGTAGTGTTGGGCAGAGCAACCTAACCTTCGAGGTGAAGACAGGAGTACGACAGGGATGCCCCTTATCAACCATTCTATTTTTAACAGTCATAGACTGGGTGATGCGCCAGACAACAGAGGGCAGTCCAAGAGGAATAAGATGGACTACATTTTCAACATTGGAAGATCTGGAATATGCAGATGACATTGCACTGCTGGCACATTCACATCAACACATCCAGGAAAAAAACGGATAGACTTAATAAATTTAGCCAGCAGGTGGGCTTGAACATCAATTTAAAGAAGTCTGAGGTCATGACGCTCAATGTGAGCAACCCTGAGCCCATATCAGTAAGGAATCAGCAACTGGTACAGACAGATACCTTCACATACCTAGGAAGCATAGTAACACCAGACGGTGGGGGAGGCAAAGACATCAACATCAGAATGAATAAGGCAAGAACAGCCTTCTTTAGCCTAAATAACATCTGGAAGTCCTCCCAATACAGCACAAGCACAAAATTAAGATTATACCAGAGTTGCGTGCTTTCTGTGCTTCTCTATGGTGCGGAATGCTGGAGAATCACAGAGAAGGAAATGTCAAAATTGTCCTCTTTTCACACAACATGCCTAAGAAAAATTCACCGAATCTTTTGGCCGAATACCATCACCAACCAAGATCTGCTTACTCGTAGCAAGCAAGAGGACATGCATACCATCATAGCTGGCAGACGCTGGAGCTGGGTTAGTCATGTCCTCAGAAGAGACCCCGATGCCATCACAAGAACAGCTATGCTTTGGACCCCTGAAGGAAAGCGAAAGAGAGGCCGACCAAAAACAACTTGGCGGAGGACTGTGGAGGCTGAGATGCAAAGAATGAACCAGAGTTGGGGCACTGTACGAAGGATGGCCACCGACCGTGCAAAGTGGAATCAATTTGTTGTTGCCCTACAAGACGCCACTAGGCGTGATGGCCACTGACTGCTTTGACGGTCGGTGGTTAAGGATCGAAGAAGAAGAAGAAGACTCTCAATAAACGGAAATGACGTCATGCTGGGAAGGAACGGTAGCAGACGCCAATTTAGCAGAAGTGGCGTTTTATCGTCTGCAAGAAGAGATGCCGTTTGTGCTTTAATGCGGGAGGTCGCATGTGTGTTTGGTCCTGCAGTCTACTGTGTTTTACCTGAATTTTACCACCACTGTAGTGGTGTTTGATGGTATTGTATGATGGTGATATTACTAAATGTAATTGTATAAGGCCAGCTGTGAAGGCTCCTGAGATAAAATGTAGTTGTGAATTGTCAGAAGGCCTTTCTTGCTACCACTACGACCTCACATTTAATTTTTTTTTTAATGAATGTGGCTACGTAAAGTGTCTAGGGTTATGATATGTAGTGTGGTGTAATAGGTTATAGATATACCCACAGATATTTAACAAGACTAATAATATTAATAAATGTTAAAATACACTGAACTAACTCACGTGTGTAAAATTTCTTGATAGAATTATATTACATTTATTTTGTTCTGGATCAATTTTTTAGATTGACCAGAACTTAAAAGGATTTAGAGATTATGAAAGAAATGCATGGAATATTATATCATAAATGCAATAGTGTACATATATATGTACTATACTAGTTAGTTTTATTAAAATGTTCTAGTAGTCATCTACTTGGGAGGATAGTTAATGTTTGTGCTGTTGGGGTGGCCTCATCACACCTGTCTATATTGACTACACAGTGTCCAGAAAATGGTGGGAATTTTTATGGGGATATTAGTAACTACAAAGCGTTGGTGAATGTCCAGCAGACCAGAGGCTCACTCATCTTGTAGTTGTAGCTCTGGTGCTGAAATCTTGTGGTCCCACCTCTCCGTGCTGGCGGGCAATAATGGTGGTCTCTGTCACAAGTACTGCACAGATACACTCGAGTAAAGTCACCAACTGAATAGACACTGCTTTGTTGACAACAGAAACTCACAGCTCTGCAATCAAAGTATGGGCCATGTGTCAAAAATCTATTCTCTACCCACGTCTGGACACAACACTGACACAACAACCACATCATACAGACAGGTCAGATCTCTCTGACCAAACAGCACATTTACCATGGTGGTTTTACATCAGATAGATCCTCCCAGACTATAGATTCTGAAAATATTTATTAGTTTTCTGCCCTAAAAGAGGATAGGTAATATGTTTCATTATTCTCAACACTTGATCTGTCTTGCCTAACCCTTGCTGGAGTTTATGTATATTGTTGGTCCCTAGACCCTGACTAGGGCGGGGGGTCTAGAGCAAATCCCTACTTGTTTGTAAGGCTAGATTTCGATATGGCAGTATCAAATCACTCAAACATGAAACAATATTCAAAATATATAAGGAAATAATTTCAATCTTACCAGATTATGAATAAATAACACAGAATTGCTAGCAAAACTCAGCTGAGCTGCTGGCTATAGTATGGCGTCCCTAAACTTCTTACACTTTCTTTCATATGGAAATCACCACACTTTAAAATCTGTGTCTATCACTGAACAACTATTGAAGAATGGCCCCAAATTCGCTCTGAGCGCTAATAATATGATTGTCTGTGGCCAATCACTGCCTAGGTTTATTTGAATTTCAAATTTCCTACACTAAAGTCATTTCAGTCATGCTTCAGTCAAGTATGGATGTTTATCTGTTAGTCTGTCCGTCTCTACTTGTGTTTCTACAAAAATGTACTTGATTTTTGAACCAACCTTTCTCTCCACTCCAAAATTTTGTCGTTAAAAGTTATTTTTAGACACAGCCACCACAAATATCCCTTCTCTTCCATACTAAGTAGATTTGAACACCTGCGTCTCGAGGTCGTGTTTTTTTGTGCAAATAGCGACACTTTTTATTCAATACAGTCTGTCGATGATGTGAACAACACTGTCTTTTGTCATTATCTTCAATATTATCTATCCGTCTGTAAAATTAAGACCATATTAGTTCACTGCTCCGAATGGGCCATCCGGCCAGCTAATTTTTATATTCCTAACATTAATATTAAGAAAAAAGTACTTTTTAAATTTTGTAATATTCCAAACATCTGCGTTTTAGCCGCTGAATTCAAATCAAGGGCTTGGTATTGCAAAAGCGTCCAATAAATGACTGTGGCGTAACATATCTATGGTCCCTTCTGTCGAGTTGCTTACTTTTTATGTCAACTTGGGAAACGTGACTTTTCTCCGTTTCCCCCCCAATTGCGTCTCCTTAGCCTTTCTAGTCTCACGCAATCTTTCCAGTCATATATTTTTTTTTCTTTTTGATCCACCGTTCCCCTCCTGTCTAGCAAGTCAATTATTATGGAGGATGATGACCCGCGGTCTAGGCGATCATGTACTACAGCAGCCTACGCATTATGTTTTTATCCTTAAATGTTATCTTTGGAGGTATTTTACCGTTGTATCTCTGTCAATTTCACTACACATCTCCCCACTTGAAAACATGCCTATGGCAAGTTCCAAAACCAGCGATACACATAGGTAAAATTACTCCTCACGTCTGCCACTACTCTAATTTTGATCACAGGGGTGCCGACTGAGGAAATCTGCACCGACATTTAATTTGCCTGGGATATATTGGATACTAAACTGATAAGGTTGTAGCAACAAAGACCACCTCAGCAATCTTGCGTTTTCATGCTTAGCCTGAGACAAGAACACGAGAGGCTGATGGTCCGTCTCCACCACAAAAGTCCTACCATACAGATAGATTTGAAACTTCTTTATTGCCCAGATTAATGCTAAACATTCTTTTTCGCTTGTGGAGTATCCTTGTTCCGCCTTATTCAATTTGCGGCTTGCATAAGCGACTGGTTTAAGTTCCCCATCAGGTGAAGATGATCTTTGCAACAAAGCCCCTCCGAGTCCCACATTACTTGCATCGGTTCTTAAGACAAAGTCCTGTGTCAAATCAGGCAGTTTGAGAATAGGCTTGCTAGTGAGTTTTTCCTTTAACTCTTGGAACGCTAGTTCACATTGTGCAGTCCAAATAATTTTATCTGGAAGTCCCTTGCGAGTCAGATCAGTCAGAGGAGCACAAATAGCGTTAAAATTCTTGATGTATTTCTGATAAAATCCGCATAACGACACAAATGATCGCACGTCCTTTTTTGTTTGCGGCCTAGGTGCTCTCTGCAGTTTTTCCAAGTTCTTAGGATCAGGGGTCATATTATCCGGATATACAGTGTGTCCCAAGAATTCCAACTCTTTGCATCCAATACAACATTTTGTTGGCCTAGCAGTTAAGTTCGCCTCCCGAAGTCTATCAAACAACATCTCCAGAGCTTCAATGTGTTCTTCAAATGTCTCTGTGGCGACGAGAATATCATCCATGAAATTCGTGATACATGGGTTATTCAGGGGATCCAACAATTTTCGCATCATCCTTGAAAACACACTCGGAGCATTTTTCAGTCCGAATGGTAGCATATTGAATTCATAATGTCCATCCGAAGTGCTAAAAGCCAAATAAGGTCTCACTTCAGGCTTCACTGGGATCTGGTAATAGCCTTTACTAAGATCCACCTTTGAAAAGTATTTTGCCTTGTTCAGTCTGGCAAATAGCTGTTTTGTGTCTGGTAATGGATCCACTTGTCCTTCTGTGACAGCATTCAGTTTCCTGTAATCTATACACAGTCTGTGTTCCCCAGACGGTTTCCTCAACAAAACGACACTAGAACTAAAAGATGATTCACTGTGCGAAATAATCCCCTCCTTCAACAAATACTCTATTTCTTCCTTCAATGCCTTCTCCTTCGCGAACGGAAAAGAATAGGCTCTCATACAGATTGGGTTTGAGTCTACCAGTTTCATGTCATACTGTAGCAAATTTGTATGGCCTGGTTTATCTGTTAATACATCTGTATGTTCCTCCAGAACTTGTTGAACTCTCTCCCTCTGGTTTTTAGTCAGGTGCTTACTGACTTTTACCTGTGCTGCGGTTTCACAAGGATGTAATGGGTATTCATGTGAGGTGAGTGGTTCTTTTTGCATCTGGGTTGCAATAGCCAAGGTCAATAAGGGGGTGCTTTCCTGGAGTGGTCTGTCCAGATACTTCTTTAACAGGTTTACATGATAAACTTTCTCCTTCCCCTTTTTGTCAATTTTATAGTTTGTTCTAGACACCTTCTCTAGAACCGTATATGGACCTTGCAAACCAATTTGTAATTTATTCTGGCTTCGGGTAGTAGAAGCACCACCTTCTCTCCGACTGCCAGTTCCCTGTCCTTTGCCTTCCTATTAAAATATGCTGCATGTTTCTTCCTGGCTTGCTTCAAATTATCATTTGCCAATTTCCATCCAGCTTTCAAACGAGTGGTCAGTTCGTTCACATATTGATACGATGAGGTAACAGTCTCTTCCGCCTTCTCATCTGTCCAGGTCCTTAATAGGGCTTCTAATGGACCTTTTATTGGCCTCCCAAATAGCAGAGTTGCGGGAGCCATCCCGGTTGAACTATGTGGTACCTCCCGGTACGCAAACAATGCGGCGGGCAGGAATTGATCCCACAGATCCGTTTTTTCGTGTGCCAGCTTTCTCAGGATAGAAATGAGAGTCCCGTTGAACCTCTCTACCTGGCCGTTCCCTTGTGGATGGTACGGACTACAATGAAAGTGCCTGGCTTGAAATAGCTTAAAAAACTTCTTCCGTTAGTTTCCCCTTGAACTGAGAACCATTATCCGTCAAGATTTGATGCGGGAATCCTAATCGGGTAAATATTGTAAGTAGTGCCTCTGCTACATGTTTTGAATCAATTGATGGCAGGGCTACCGCTTCTCCCCACATAGAACAAGTGTCCACCAGAGTAAGGATGTAACTGTTCCTCCTCTTGGTCCGAGTGAGAGGTCCTACAATATCCACTGCAACCCTCTCAAAAGGTGTTCCCACTATGGGCATTTCCCCTAGAGTTGCAGGAGCAGTCCAGTGCTTTGGAGCTACCCTTTGACATTCTGGGCAGGATTTGACATATCTTTTTATATCCTCCGTTATCCCTGGCCAGAAGTAATGACAAGCTATACGCTGTCCTGTGGCGCTGATCCCCATGTGACCACTGAAGGGAATCGCATGCCCGAGTTCCATCACTTTATCTCTATATGAAGTGGGAAGAACCAGCTGGTTGTGACCATTTGTTCCAGTTCCGGCCTTCCTGTATAAGAGTTTGTTCTTCATGAAATATTCCCCCTTGCTCGGAGGTGTGTGGCATTTGGGCAATTTTTTAAAACAGGGCTTGAGTGTCCTATCCTCAGCCTGCGCCTTCCTCATCTCCTCTGGATGAGCATTTATAGGTTCACCTTCTTCCTCCTTCTTCTGTGACCTGGTCTGCACTGTCGCCATGATCACAGGTTTCTCGGGGTTCCCCAAGAAGACGTATCTACACCCCAATATCAGAGGGTAGATTGGTTCATCTATCACTGCTGCTCTGATTTCTCCTTCCACATAGCGAGTTTTCACCGTTATTATTGCGATGGGAAGTGTCATGAGTGGTATGTCCTTAGTCGCCCCTTGTATTTCCACGGTTTCTGTGGTATACTGACTTGGGTCCACTAGGCTAGACTTCACAACTGAATCATAATCCAAACCTGTATCATAAAGGCACCTTATGGTGACCCCATTACAAATAACATCCTCACAAACTGGGGGGGTGATAAGGTTCCTGTTGTCCCTTAGGATTAACCTTTAATCTTCGCATCCCCGACTTCATTGCAGCAATGTTTGAAGGTTTCCTTCTACAAAATTCGGTGTTATGGTTATCCTTCTTGCACCATTTACACCATCTTTTTCCTTGGTTCAACGGTTTTCTTTCATTGAACTTTTGGTCATTGAACTGTGAGTTTCTGTCGCGATAGTCATTTCTTAGCCGCTCAAAGTTTGTCCTACCTTTATTTCCCTGCTCTCTATTATCAAATTTATTAAATTGCTGTGGAGCTTTAAAATTGTCTATGTGCTTCTTTTTAGCACCACTTACCTCTGCCTGGGCTGCCTGATACCTCTCAGCAACATTTAAAACTTCCCCCAACTTCTCTGCACCTTGTTCCATGAGAAATTTTCTCATGTCTGGAGCCATGGACTCTCTCAATTGCTCAATCATGATCATTTCCTTAAGATCTTGGGTCTTCCCCAGAGCCGTCCATTTCTCCAAATAGGTTTCTAGTCTAGCAGAGAATTGGTGGTATGTCTCCCCAGACAACAGTTTAGCATTTCTAAATTTCTTACGATAAAATTCACCATTCTTCTCGTACCTTAGTAACAAAGCCTGCTTTAACATGTCATAATTGTCTTGGTCTTCCCTGTTCATTTTGGCAAATACTTCATAAGAAGTACCTCTCAATCCCTGTGATAGCTTTAAGCTCCACTTCTCTCTCTCTAACCCATATGTAGTAGCTAATAACTCAAAACGTCCTAGGTACCCCTCTATGTCATCGTCTTTTTCAACAAAATGGTCTAAATGAAACCCCATAGCTGAGTTTGAGGCTCCCAGACTAGGCGTAGCATCTGAGGCAAAAGGGCTGGCACCATTTTCAGGAGCCTGGCCTTGTAATTCCAGCTCCCTTAATCGTAATTCGTGCTCCCTTTGCAACCTTCTATCTTCTGCTTCCCTTTCGGCCTTTTTTTCTTCTGCCTCCCTTTGCTGTCGTTTTTCTTCTGCCTCAATCTGCAGCCTCTTAGTCTCAGCCTCTAACTTCTTCTCTTCAACCAACCTGTCAGACTCCAATTTTCTTTCAGCCTCTTTTTCTAATCTCCTTTCTTCCCGTTCAATATATTTATCACATTCAGCCGTTACGTATTGAATTAAAATTTGACCATCCATTCCCATCTCCTTCGCGGTGAGCACAGCAGCTGATCTAAATTTTGCCAGGTCCGCCATACTTTTTAGACAATATAATAATATACAAGATAAATCTCTAACCAGTAAATACACTAAGTACTTCTTATGACTATAGTCTAACAAATTCTAACTAACCAGTTAACTAATTAATTATTACTGGCTGTGAAGATTCACCAACTTTTATCTTCAGGGACACATTTAATTTTAAAGGGAATTTTACAATTTATTTCCCTACTTTTATTTCTCCCACCAGGAGATCCTAATATTACTGTTGGGCTAATTATCCCTGGACAAGACCCCAATCTATGTAGTGGTGTTTGATGGTATTGTATGATGGTGATATTACTAAATGTAATTGTATGAGGCCAGCTGTGAAGGCTCCTGAGATAAAATGTAGTTGTGAATTGTCAGAAGGCCTTTCTTGCTACCACTACGACCTCACACTTAATTTTTTTTTTAATGAATGTGGCTACGTAAAGTGTCTAGGGTTATGATATGTAGTGTGGTGTAATAGGTTATAGATATACCCACAGATATTTAACAAGACTAATAATATTAATAAATGTTAAAATACACTGAACTAACTCACGTGTGTAAAATTTCTTGATAGAATTATATTACATTTATTTTGTTCTGGATCAATTTTTTAGATTGACCAGAACTTAAAAGGATTTAGAGATTATGAAAGAAATGCATGGAATATTATATCATAAATGCAATAGTGTACATATATATGTACTATACTAGTTAGTTTTATTAAAATGTTCTAGTAGTCATCTACTTGGGAGGATAGTTAATGTTTGTGCTGTTGGGGTGGCCTCATCACACCTGTCTATATTGACTACACAGTGTCCAGAAAATGGTGGGAATTTTTATGGGGATATTAGTAACTACAAAGCGTTGGTGAATGTCCAGCAGACCAGAGGCTCACTCATCTTGTAGTTGTAGCTCTGGTGCTGAAATCTTGTGGTCCCACCTCTCCGTGCTGGCGGGCAATAATGGTGGTCTCTGTCACAAGTACTGCACAGATACACTCGAGTAAAGTCACCAACTGAATAGACACTGCTTTGTTGACAACAGAAACTCACAGCTCTGCAATCAAAGTATGGGCCATGTGTCAAAATCTATTCTCTACCCACGAACTATTGAAGAATGGCCCCAAATTCGCTCTGAGCGCTAATAATATGATTGCCTGTGGCCAATCACTGCCTAGGTTTATTTGAATTTCAAATTTCCTACACTAAAGTCATTTCAGTCATGCTTCAGTCAAGTATGGATGTTTATCTGTTAGTCTGTCCGTCTCTACTTGTGTTTCTACAAAAATGTACTTGATTTTTGAACCAACCTTTCTCTCCCCTCCAAAATTTTGTCGTTAAAAGTTATTTTTAGGCACAGCCACCACAAATATCCCTTCTCTTCCATACTAAGTAGATTTGAACACCTGCGTCTCGAGGTCGTGTTTTTTTGTGCAAATAGCGACACTTTTTATTCAATACAGTCTGTCGATGATGTGAACAACACTGTCTTTTGTCATTATCTTCAATATTATCTATCCGTCTGTAAAATTAAGACCATATTAGTTCACTGCTCCGAATGGGCCATCCGGCCAGCTAATTTTTATATTCCTAACATTAATATTAAGAAAAAAGTACTTTTTAAATTTTGTAATATTCCAAACATCTGCGTTTTAGCCGCTGAATTCAAATCAAGGGCTTGGTATTGCAAAAGCGTCCAATAAATGACTGTGGCGTAACATATCTATGGTCCCTTCTGTCGAGTTGCTTACTTTTTATGTCAACTTGGGAAACGTGACTTTTCTCCGTTTCCCCCCCCCAATTGCGTCTCCTTAGCCTTTCTAGTCTCACGCAATCTTTCCAGTCATATTTTTTTTTTTTTCTTTTTGATCCGCCGTTCCCCTCCTGTCTAGCAAGTCAATTATTATGGAGGATGATGACCCGCGGTCTAGGCGATCATGTACTACAGCAGCCTACGCATTATGTTTTTATCCTTAAATGTTATCTTTGGAGGTATTTTACCGTTGTATCTCTGTCAATTTCACTACAACCACTAGGGCACCAATATACTCTATTGAGGTGTTCCTAGCTTCTTTGAATGTCAGGAAGTACTTTTCATTATTGTGTCGAATGTATTAAATATATTAAACTGTTGAGAATGCAAGGACAGCGTCTCCATAGCGGAACGGACTGCCTTACGACATTATAAAGACTGCATATTACTGCCTTTGCCATTGGGCGTGAAACTTTTGATATAATTGATGGAGCTATCTAACTGTCCATGAATAAAGTTTATCTTGGAACGTTGAAGAGGAGTTTCGCTTACATTGGAATTAACGTTGATACGTGTCTGTCGACATACCCTTTTGTTTGTATTTGGCCACGGACATTGTTCCGATTATATATATTACTATAACCGATGGACGGCACGTGTCAACAACAAAAACAACTACCAAAAAGCTGCAGAATTTCATAAATGGGTGCTTACGTTGTATAGAAGGATTGAAGTGGTATAACACGATAATTAATGTGGAACTGATGGCAACAACCAGCCATGTGCCAGTGGAACAAGAGATGAGAAGAAGACGGATAAGGCGCTCATTGAGGAAACTTGTTGATAGCATTAGCATGCAGTCTTTTTTTCTGGAATACCCAGGGTAAGAGAAGGTAGAGGGAGACCAAGGAACACATGGAGAAGAGAAATGGAGACATACATGAAGGGGATGAAGAAAACATGGAACGACCGTGAGCTGAAAGCACGGGACAGGAAAGACTTGGCGTTTGTTGACATGCTATACTCCATGGGGAGATGAAGGTTGGTGGATATGATATGTGTTGGAGGAACCAACTAATAGCATAACACGACAGTCCTTCTTATGAAATCCACAGGGTAAAAGAAACAGAGCAAAGAAAAAAAACAGTTCAGTAAAAAAACTGGAGACAGATATAACACAGATAACTAAGTCATGTAAAGACGTTTAAAGGATGGCGCAGGACAGAAGGGGCTAATATGAACTAATTAAAGGAGTATGCTCACAGGATGCTAAGTGGTAAAGAAAAAAGAGAAGGTAACTTTTTTTGAAAAGTGTATTGAAGGTAAAAGAGCAGAAGAACGAACGAACGAAATTGTTCCAAAGATGAGCTCAAAGTAATATGAGACGGAAGGAAACAACAAAATATGAGACGAAAGGAAACCAACAAAATATGAGACGAAAGGAAACAACAAAATATGAGACGGAAGGAAACAACAAAATATGAGACGAAAGGAAACAATAAAATATGAGACGGAAGGAAACAACAAAATATGAGACGAAAGGAAACAACAAAATATAAGATGAAAGGAAACAACAAAATATGAGACGGAAGGAAACAACAAAATATGCTCCCCCTCCGGGAGCGTAGAATCGTGGTAAAAGATATAACATGTTGTGATTTCACTAGCAGCCACCTTTTTGCTTTGTAGGCAGTGCTTGATCTAGTCCGACAGTCAGTGCTTGATCTAGTCCGACAGTAGACTGTTCGCAAACACATTTCCTTCTCTTCGAAGCTAATTTTTAACTCGTTTCCTAAGCCTTACACCAAGGTCTGTGAGTCCAGCTTTTTAAAACTAAGATATTCAAAATACAGAGGACAGGAAAGGACAGCTGCTACAGAGGCCATGTTGTTTGGTGTGTGATCTCAGGACTAGAAAATCTTGCTCGTGATTTCTAGAAGGAAGCATGTTTGAACTTTTATCCTTTTGATTGTGTGTTCAAACACTGCACGTTCCCTGAAAACGAAATGAGCAAACTGACAGACACATCCGGAAGGATAAGCATTTGTGTGAGGAACTCGTGGTGAAAATTTGTCCTGGGATGTGGTAGCTGTGCAAGACACGTGGACCACGCACAGTCTTTGCACTTGATCTACAGCTTTTGTGTGTTTGCACTCTATGAGGGACCCACATTTATGAATCCGTAAGGATGATGAACAAAATACTACATTTGAAAAAAATGTAAGTGGCAACACATCAACTGTCATGAATTGGTTAGAAAAATATATATACTATCTTCTGGACATTCAATGAAATGGAGAAAAAAATGCAAGTATTCGCAATTCAATTTTCACTACAGGAAGCGGAATACAGACAAAAACAGATTAATGAAAGAAATAATGGAATATAACATCTTCTTCTTCTTCTTCCGTCCTTAGCCACCGACCGTCAAAGCAGTCAGTGGCCATTACGCCTAGTGGCGTCTTAGGGCAACAGCAGATAGGTTTTCTTTGCCATTGTTATAGGACTCGATATGTCACAGCATTAACATTTCCACGGAAGACGTGAAGAGGCAAGCGATGGTGAAAACTGAATCCTCCCTAAATGTGAATACTGCCACCTCGAAATCGGTTGACACAGCAATCTGCAAAGCCCTCTTCACGCCGTCGCTAAATCCGCATACGTCCATCTGCAAAGGATATGTTGAATCTGTTCTCGTCTGTGAATAGGACAGCATTCCACTGCAGTCTAGTCCATCTGATATGTTGCTCTGCCCATTGCAGGCGCTGCTAACGATGTCTGTGAGTCAAGTTTGGCCCAACATAAGGTCATCTTGCAGTAAGGCCTGTATCTCTGAGTCGTCGTATGACTGTCATTCGAGAGACTTGCCCATGTCTACCCACTATTGCTCTTGCTGTTTGACTTGCCGGGAGAGTCAATTCCTTAGGTGACTCAGCACAATATGACGATCTTGCGCAGGGGTAGTAACTCGTGGTTGGCCACTCCGAAGTCTATCCCGGGCACTGCCAGTGGTTCCGTAACGTTCATTGAGACGTACAATAGTGCTGTGGTGGCAATTCATCCTTCTGGCAATGGCCCGCGAGCTCATTCCGGTCTCCAACATACCAATGGCTCGTTGGCGGTCGTTTTCAGATAGTCGTGGCATTTCAAGCACATGTACTGGGTGTTTTGTCTCAACGGCCTTTTTATACCGAGTATACTGCCACAACGCGTACACATTTTCAAGGTCATAGCTGTTGAGAATCGTGTTGCACGTGTAACTTTCATCGTTTTCATGTAGTCTGTACACACACCCATGGGTTGAATCATGCTTTTTCCATTCCAGCAGCCATTCGCTCTCTACCTCATGGCAAACACGGGGAAAATCCATTCCCACACTTTTTTTTGCCAGCTTCTCGGCATCAGTATATATAATAGTGGTGCGTTTTTAATGTGCTTCAGTATACAATTCTAAGTGTTTTCAAATTACAACATTTTTAACCCGATCAGTAAATAGTTAATATAAACAAGAAAAATAAGAACAAGAATAATAAGAACAAGAATAAGAATAATAATAACAAAAATAATAAGAACAAGAAAAATAAGAACAAGAATAATAAGAACTTCAAGAATAAGAACAAGAAAAATAAGAACAAGAAAAATAAGAACAAGAATAATAAGAACAAGAATAATAAGAACAAGAATAATAAGAACAACAAGAATAAGAACAAGAAAAATAAGAACACGAATAAAAAGAACAAGAAAAAAAAGAACAAGAATATTAAGAACAAGAATAATAAGAACAAGAATAATAAGAACAATAAAAGTAAGAACAAGAATAATAAGAACAACAAGAATAAGAATAAGAATAAGAGGGACAAAAAGAACATGGAAGACAAGAAGAAGAACAAGAAGAAATAAGTGCATAAATAATTCCCAGAATGCGGCTAGGGATACTGAGTTTTATCTTGGATGCACTCTTTAGGAATTCGAGCTGACTTAGCAGACAAATCTGGCAGGAGGTCTGACATGGTGAGGAGCTGGTGTGGATACATTCTGAACTAAATCTGACAACAAACGACCCTGTCCACCAGACATTCTATCCGGCATTTTTGTAAGGAGCAGGGCCGGATTAAAGCAAAGAAGGGCCTCTTGGCCTTATGGTGTTTGGGCCCACCTTCAACAAATAAGAAATAATTGTAATATTGGTTTCACACCCTTTATCCTTAGCATAATTGTTTTAGCTTATGAACGGACTCCCTAGAGCTCAGGACCCTAGGCTTCAGCCTACTTATCTTAATGGATTATCGGGCCCTGGTAAGCAGTCAGTATCTGACCACTTGTTGAAAAATTAAACAGCAATAGAATACAGTAGTGTGACTTCTGTAGGGAGGGGAAGAGAGAGAGATAGAGAGAGAGAGACAGATAAACACAAATATGACTCGCTAAGGAGAGCGTAGGATAAAGAAAAACAGCTTGTTTTGTATACAAATAATCAGGCAGAAAAAAAGCACACACAGGCAGACAGACAAAATAGAGACAAGCAGACAGACAGATAGACAGACAGACAGACAGAGAAACAGGCAGGCAGAGATAGACAGACTGACAGAGAGACAGAAAGACAGATAGATATATACAAGTAGACACAGACAGACAGATAGACAAATAGATAGACAGACAGACAACAGATAGATAGACAGACGGACGGACGGATGGGCAAACGTTATTGGATCCTCTGAATCATCCAGCTATCAGCAACTTTATGGATGATATCCTAGTAGGTACTGAATCGTGTGAGGAGCACTTATCCGCGCTATCCTTGCTTTTTAACAGACTGGGAGAAGAGGCACTAACCGCCTGCCCAACCAAATGTCAAATAGGTTGTGAACGAGCTAGAGTTCTTAGGACATACTATCACCTATGGAACCATGTTCCCGGAAACTCGAAAAGCTGATAAGCTGAGGAAAGCCCCGAGAGCGTCCACAAAAAGGGATGTCCGGTCGATTGTATCCTCCGTGGATTCTACCAGAGGTATATTAAAGATTTAAATAGCCTCTGTGCTCCGCTTGCAGCGTTAACCAAGAAAGGAAATGTGAATACGTATATAAAAAAAAAAAAAGAAGCTTACTGCCAAACCCATTCTACAGCTCCCAGGTTTAACTCGGAAATTCATCTTAGTACAATTTAAAAGCCAAAAAGCCGATCATTCCACTGTGAATGACAACATGACTAGTATTTTTGTAAAGTAGTTGTCATGATTTGATTGAAATGTCTTACACTTTGGTCTGGGTGGTCTGCCCTATTTTCTTTCTATTTCTTGCCTACGCCCACTTTGCTGTCTTATTGCTCTTAATAGCTCTAATTCTGTCTAAAGTCCCGTCAATCTTCACAAGGGCCGCTGAGTCCACCCCTTTACACTTGGAAATAGCGGCATTTTTGCCAAATGTCTTTTATTTAGCGATTCCTGGGGAACGGCAAGTACCTTGTCCCTTTGATTTATGGGGGACACTGGGAATGCTCTGCTCTTTATTTTATACCGTCCTCGGTTTTATCCCGTAGGTCTTACGTCTGTATTTCTTTCATCTGGTGCGCGTGCGAAAGCCACGCTCAGCCACCTGCAGACTGTATCTTACTTTTTAAGCTAGACGTCCCAACACTCTTTACCTTTTGTCTCTAGTGGAATCCTTGCTGCCTACCAAAGTATTATTATTGTTGACAGCTAATAACAGTTGTAGTGTGGACTCTGATTCTTAAATTGGGTAAGCACATTTACTTAGTTAATTGCTTGGGGTTTTTTTTTTCTAGCCTAATCATATATAGTTAAGATCCCGTGTTACGTTATTTCATCTTTAAAACATATTTCTTAATGTAAAGTAATTCTTTTTTGCGTGACCAGGAGGTCTGATTTTTATTAATCACGGTACCAATTTAAACTCCGCTAATAGTTAACGCCAAGAGGAGATTTTTTCGTGAGACAGAAGTGTGAGCTAATGTATATTTTATTTGACCAAAGTTTTCCATTTGGACATGTGTATAAAAAATTCTGAACATTTTAGCCTTTAGACGCCTCGGCGTAATCGTTGCGCGTCTTGGACAGCGATTCAAGCATGGCTGAGTTTACCTGTGTGAATAGTTAGGAATCAGAGAGTGGAGAGAAGGTTCGTGGTGTGTTTTGCTCTAGTGAGAGAAAAATAGAAAGGGAGGGGGGGGGGGGCCATTTGTTGGTAAACAATAGGGACCTAGCTGTACAGTGGTTAACGATATTTTTGACTTGTATGTATTTTTCAGAGCGTGGTCACAAGCTTGTAATTTGTGCTCTCTTACTCGTATTTGGGCACCTTACGTCGTCAAGGGCCCACCTGGCATTTGATTGATAATCGTCAACTTGCCAGTCACAAATATATCTACTGCTAATACATCGCCAATGCCTACATGCTGTTGCCGTTGCCATCCATTCTTCGGGGCAATATCGTCAGACCCATTGACGTCCTGTCACCTTGGAGTACATACTCACAGCCTTTAGCAGGATTTACATCTCCAGCCAGACGGGCTGCCATCTTTGCCCTCGAGTCGTGCGGCAACTCTGTCAGACCTATTGACAGACAGTAAACCCGAAGTAGATTTTGCGGATTTTGCCGATAATCGTCATCTTGCCAGTAATAGGCACATGCCTGAAGCTCAAGTCATCTTTATCCCACAATTTGAGGCGCATTCCTTGAGCGCCGTCATATATATTCGTGTCGCCAGCTGAAATCACTGATTCCTGTTGGAGTTACATATCTCGATCAGTGAGCAAAATCGTCTCAGCCTTTGGTTAATTTTATTCGCCTATTTGTGGTGTTCACCCGCAACAGAAAGGGTTCACCCCTAGGATTTATTAAGCTGTTCCAGAGGGAGCCTATCTCCATAGCCTTAGTATACCAAACTTGGGTGGACATTTGTGAGTTTTCATAGCGGAGGAGAAGATTACCTGCCAAGCATTGCCATCATTAGAGGACCGGTCGTTCTCTTTATTTTGAACAGTGGGCCTAACCCCTTTCATTGGACAATACATTTTGTGTACGAAAATGTACAGGTGTTGTTGGTGTGGGCGTGATACGGAGACGCTTGTTGATGTGATTGAACGAAGTTGTGTGTTAATTTTATCAGTGGTTGTGATGCATTAGCCTTCAGAGATCGTGAATGCATTATCTATTTTTCTTTGATTCATGTTGTTGTTTTTCTTTAATAAACATATTAAATGTGATCTGTGGTCAGATCAGGGACCCTAATGCCGGAGGGGCCCCAAAAGCGACTTTAGTCCACATTGCTTAAAAATTTTGGGTCTACTGTATGAGAAGGAGTTTTTACAAAATAATAATATTAATAATATAGTGTAATTCAATACAAAATAATAGTTAAAATAAAAATTAAAAGGTTATTAAAGTATCATGTAGGCTAGCCGTAAACGAAAAAAACGCTTTCTCAGACAATAGACCTAACATGTTTTCCTTTCAAAGCGTGCGACAATAGTCGCACGACTCAAACTGATTAATTTTTTTTTGGGACCCAAAGATGCAGCAATAGAGAATGCAGTCAGCGACCCATAGCTTGACTGCTTGCTTCAGGATCAGCGAACCAGAGCTGGTCAAGACCCTACTCCACCTCCACGTGGTGGTCCTGGAAACAGATTGCATCACTGCAGTCTGGCTGAGCGAGTAGGGATCGCAGTGGGAAGGCAAACCCGGTCCCAAAAAATGCCGTGCAGAAGTCGGATGTGTCGACCGAAAGGTGCAGATATCACAGCTTAGGCGTAAACAGACACAACGCAACCACCGTCCTTTTCAGGACGAACGAGGAAGAAGAAGAAGATTAATTTTTTAGTTGTATATATTTCAACAATCCCAAATTTTGAGAGTCAGTAGCACAAATGTTGTAACGGTGGAGTGTCGCGGTAAGTTGGCCTGCTGTGGCTAATGTATTTTTTTTCCCCTTTTTAACAGAGGACAAGACCCTAGAGGAATAACAATGAGTTCACGAAAGTACTTAAGTGGAGACCAAAAACGCAAACTGAAGGAAAAGCGATCTGAAGAAATCTCTAAATGTCAAAAACTAATAAACTATTTGGCAATGTCAAGTTTGTCAACACCTACAGTTGAAACAAGCCAAGCAAACACCATGGAAGCCACCGATAGTGCACAAACTGTGGGAGCTCTTTCTAGCAATATTCAACCCTCTGTAGTCATTACCATACCGTGTTCATCTTGAGTACCCTCATAATAAATGTGGAGAACCGTTGGTCTGTGTTACAGACTGCTTAATAGAGTTGAACTGAGTTGCATCGTTCACGTTATGTTCTCAACTCAGTTATCGTTGCTTGATCAAGTGAGTGACAGAAAATGTATAAGCATGTAAACCATAATCGCACTTGCGACAATTGCATAAATGAAAGTACGAACTCGGGGAGAGCTGGAGATGACAACTGATGTCTATACTATCTAGAGACACACCCGCAAATACAAAACAAACAGTTCTCAACAATCACCTTTGTCAAGAGAGATAATGATGAGTGACATTTTAAAACTGGCACACATTTTACACCTAATGCTGCAGACATGATTTGACCAAGGTAGATCTTTAGAGTTTGGTTTTGGTTTTAAGGAACATCTTCATTGCACACGGACAACTCCATCAGTGCTCCGATATCCTGCCTTAGATCCCACAAGGAGGATCTCAGCACAGTGACGAACTCCGTAGCAACCGGCGAGGATCATAATGTGTGTATACAGGAATCACACCTTCTATAAATATTTTTGTGGTGAGTAGGTTTCCGAATTGTTTAAATTTTGCCAAGGCATCGGCCGTATGGCCTATTCTTTACGATTTCCAACTGCTGAGGGATTTTTAACGTTGTTAACTTGTACAAGGGACCTCCTATTTTTTTCGCCCTTATCCGAGAAGGATAGGCATCCGATCTCACTACCCAGGAGACCAGAGGGGAGTATGGCTTCATTCGAAACCATTTGTTCTAAAAAAAATTTCCACCAAATATATTCCCTGTACTGGGAGCAAACCCGGTACCTTCAGAATTAGAGGCGTGCGCCATACCTTCGACCTCTCAGATCTTTAGAGAACTAAGTGTTTCTAGATTCCTGGATTGACTACCGCTAATGTAAACCAAACTATGAGTTTGTTTTCTTCCAGTTAAAACTCCAGATATGCTTGTATCATTATATGGATAAGTGAAAATACGTGACCCAAGGGTTGGTTAAGTCGGTAATTTTTTTTTTTTTTTTTTTTGACTTCTTTGTCGTTCACTCTCTTATGACGCTGACAGTTCGTCTAAGGCTTCTCTCGTCACCGTACAGTTTCTCCTTCAACTGGGCTGGAGAAGGCCACGCTGCTCCCATGGAGCCGACAGTTTTGAAGTACATGTTCTAGTCGCTGATTGTCCTCCCCACATGGACACACATTGTCCTCCCCCCATGGACACATATTGTCCTCCCCACATGGACACACATTGTCCTCCCCACATGGACACCTATTGTCCTCCCCACATGGACACACATTGTCCTCCCCACATGGACACACATCTTTGTTTTTACTCTTTACTGAGTAGTGCTCCATCTGTTAAATCGGCCAAGGTCATCGCTCGTTCACCGAGAAAAGATGGGTAGCGTGGTATCTGTTTGGAGAAGAACCAAACGCATTACCTTCAATAATATTGACAAACTCGAGATTAGACTTGGGGTCAGACGTTGGGGAGGGGGGTAGAAATACAACTAGCAGTGTTTTTACTCCTTCACCCTACCCCACCTGAATGTCTTCAGAGATTACTACCATGTGCCTGGGGAGTCTTCTACAAGGTAGGGCTTGTTTGCCCACGACACTTGCCGGGCTCCTGGAGCAGAGCTCAGACGTGGTGTCAGTTTGAAGGCAAGTCTTTGAGAGTCAGTAATGGACCACCTGATGGGCAGTTGAACACTAGTGCATTCATAACATTTAAATGATTTTATTTTTTTGGGGAGGGTGGGGGGTGGGGGGTGAGAGGGGAAGAAGAGAGATTGCTATCCTGGTCAAGCTAAGAGAGTCAAGGACGTTCATAAATAAAACAGTAAAAGACACGCCGTTGTAAAATTATATGCGAGTACATTTATAACGACAACTGGTCTTTGGTAAAGGTAGAATACATTGTTAGATCAGAGAAGGATGGGGAGATAGAGGACGAGTAAAAGAAAAAACAAAACAAAGAAAGACACTGACTGCCTGCTGGCAAATCTTTAGATCAGCTGGTAATCCCTACAAAAGTTCAAATCAGCTGGTAATCCCAACAAATCTTCAAATCAGCTGGTAATCCCAACAAAACTTCAAATCAGCTGGTAATCCCAACAAATCTTCAAATCAGCCGGTAATCCCAACAAATCTTCAAATCAGCCGGTAATCCCAACAAATCTTCAAATCAGCCGGTAATCCCAACAAATCTTCAGATCAGCTGGTAATCCCAACAAAACTTCAAATCAGCCGGTAATCCCAACAAATCTTCAGATCAGCTGGTAATCCCAACAAAACTTCAAATCAGCCGGTAATCCCAACAAATCTTCAAATCAGCCGGTAATCCCAACAAATCTTCAAATCAGCCGGTAATCCCAACAAATCTTCAAATCAGCTGGTAATCCCAACAAAACTTCAAGAAGAAGTCATTGTTCGACATGTGTGAGGCGGACAAAAATAGAGATAATGAATTTTTTTTCCCTTAAATAAATGGGTCATTTTTTAAAAATAATTAATTAATAAATTTATCCTACTCAACCCCTGGTGAAGTGTAATTATGATATTTGGTGTTTATAATTGTAAATAATATATTCAGTTGCTGCCATTTCCTTACTGTCAACGCGTCTCCCAACTATTTATTGTTTATCGTACATCAGACAATCAAATATTCTAACTAATCCATGATTTTTTTATTACTGTAAATACTCATTGTACTAAATATAAATACATTAATATAACAAAGGAAGGACTGTGAACGTGAGTTTCTCTCTCTCTCTCTCTCTCTCTCTCTCTCTCTCTCTCTCTCTCTCTCTCTCTCTCTCTCTCTCTCTATGTTTGTCTCTGTGTGTGAATGTGTTTGTTTGTCTGTGTATGTGTTTGTGTGTGTGTCTACGTGCATAATATATTTTGTACTCATAACTTCAGATGATATATTATTGTTGTTTCCTCTCCTGCGATTCCATCATTTGTCTGTTTATGCTTTTGCTTTATGTAAGTTTCTAATAATTTACTAATCTATGGTTTCAAGACCTGAAGGTCTGTTATATTTGGACATGCGCCCTAATATAACCGACTAGGTTGAACAGGACGCGCCTCGCCAAAACGAGGCAAAATTTTATTTTAAAAGAAAAATAATACTTTACTTCTCAGCAGACGGTGACGTAAACGATAATGTGTAATATAAGCCTTGCTAGGAATAAAGACAAAGATATTGCCTACGTTACAGCCATAAGGTTTTTGTCAGGGACAAATCAACAAAAACAGTAGGAAAACATAAATTGAGAACTAAGCTAAATAGATGGAAGACTAAATAAATATGAACGAGCGACCAGTGTGATCATACAGTGGCTACGTTTTTCCCATTCATGGCTCGTATGATATTCATGTATGTTTTATACGTTTCACTATGACATGAAAATATGCGCACAAGAAACACTTGACTGTAGAATGTGTGATATCAGCTTGAAGCAGCCAAAGTTTGAAGTGTTTCCGCCTACAACAACCACCAACTGGAGCAAGTATTTAGGTGCATTATAGTGGTATTAAAGGTATACTTTTCGCTACAAAAGCTCTTAGGTTGAGATCGTTATATATGTTGATGTGTAATGATGAAAATGTAAGCACTTCTTGTTACATATGAAAGTTTTATATGTTGATGTGTAATGATGAAAATGTAAGCACTTCTTGTTACATATGAAAGTTTTATATGTTGATTTGTAATGATGAAAATGTTAGCACTTCTTGTTACATATGAAAGTTTTATATGTTGATGTGTAATGATGAAAATGTAAGCACTCCTTGTTACATATGAAAGTTTTAATGAATTCAAAGGCTTACGTACCGAGTTCTCTCCAGGTAATAAACAGTTAGGTAAACTCTATTTTTTTTCTTGTCAAAAGTTAAAGATAGCACCATTGCAGATACTGCAGTAGGGGAGTAAGATGTTAGACTTCACTATACTAGTTTCCGCTTCGACAGGTGGGGCGACAACTTAGCTTCCTCGCTGCCTTTGATTTCCCTAACTCAAGAGCAGAGTGGGGTACTCATTTACAGCTTGATAGACTAGAGTGTGATGCCACCATGTTTCGACCCAGGTACTTTTGCCGCGAGAGGCCAATAATTTAACCACTCTGCTAACCTGGACGAGCACGTTCAAAGAAATAACCAGAGAAAATATAAATGTAGACAGGCTACTTTTCTAGGTGAAACCCCAAGAAATGCAGATTATTTTCTCCAGCCAGCTTGGCAATTTTTAAAATTAAAAATGTAGTATTTGTAGCAAAGTAACAAACCGAGAGACAGAAAAAGACTGAGAGAGAGAGGAAGAGAGAGAGTGAGAGAGAGAGGGGAAGAGAGAGAGGGACAGGATAGAACTAACTGGTCGCGACATGGCCATAGCTTCAGAAAGGCTAGCGGAAGTGGTCTTCACAAGTTGACCTTATGAGCTGGCAAATATCAAAGAGCAGGATCAAATTTGCACGTGTTTGCCAGTGTACGGCTGGTTTTTATAGATTGTCGTCAGCTGTTTGTTTGTCTGTTTGGTTAAGTCTTCTTTGAATGGTCTCAGTATGCCAAGGAGTGGGCGAGTATGACGTCAGCTTTTCTACATTTGGAAATTATGCATTCTTGAAAATCCTGTTTACCATCCGTGTACGGGGGGCTTTGTAGAACTTTTCTATTGGCCAAGTTTGCACGTGAACATACAAGGAAAACACTTCTGCTGTCATTGTTCGGTTTCCCAATCGCCCGTCTTCTTCAATCCTACCAATGGTACCTTTAGGTTTCACTAACCAGAGCCACCCCGAGCAGAGTGGGCGATTATGTCTCTCCGCGGCTTCTCATGGTCATTCTTTCATTCATTTCTTCTCGTTTTGACTCTTTTCATACGCTGCTTTATGTAGACTATATTCTTCAGTTATATCATCGTACCTCTACTATTCATGACCTTCAACCAACCCTTCTTTGAACTTCTTCCTCTCATTGCAGATCCCAAGAAAGTTAAAATATTTTTTTTCTCAGTGTTTGTGTAGTTTACTTTTGTTTTCCTCTCTGTCATTCCCTGGCTCTTGTTAGTCCTGTTGAAGGTCTTCACTTCTGTCTTTCTTTACACTCAGGGTTCAAGATCCTTTATAAGTCTTTGTTTGTGAATGTTTGCATTATGTTTGAAAGATTTTTGTTGTTCTGCATGCTTTTAATCTGCGCGTAGAAACAGCCTTAACAAAGTGTTAAAACCTAACCACGGCCTCAATCAAGTGTTTAAATTTTTTCTACGGTGTTATTCCCAATGCTGAGGTCCGCCAGGGGGATTTTAAGGGCTAAGGAATAAAGGCCGTTAAAAGTGTTTACCCTTGTTAAAAATACAAAGTTAAACATTTTCTGCCATTTGTCTGAATTTATAGACGTTTCTCAGTGTTGAAAAGCTGCTCTCGTCTTTATTATTTGCGTGTTTATATTCACTTGTGCACACCTTAATGTTTTTTCACCTTTTAAAAATATTAAATTCCTAAAAAGAGATCTTTTAACCGGTGAATACAAGTATTTCAGTTGTGTAAGCTAACTGCGTAATCTGTCTGATCCCACAAACAGGATTGAATGGATTGAACATGTAGATATTTTGAGAATATCTCAGCCACAGATCTGTATTAAATTTGACATGAGTTTCTTCCTGGATAACATCATATGTGAAAAATGTAAGTTATGTCCCTTTATACAATTGTTTTTAATAGCACAGATAAAACATAACACTCATCTATGTACACATGAAACTTGCAAATAACGAACGTTTTATATATATATATATATATATATATATATATATATATATATATATATATATATATATATATATATATATATATATATATATATATATATATATATATATATATATATATATAAGGGGTGAATGTGTTCTGGTTCCTTCCGTCGCAACGTCACTTCTTTGCCTTTATCTTTGTGACGTTTAATGGAAATCTAGCCTACAGCATCCGACAGCCTTTGCTTTCCCGTTAGCGTCCTAAGATTCGCTAACAAAGTCACGCATTTCTCTGCCTGTCTGACTCACCTTTTAATCCACGCTTCTTTTTACTTGACCATAACAAACGAGTTTGTTTACCAACTTTCGCAACCAGTCATTCATAGCAGGGGGCGAACCACGTTTGTTTACCTGAGTTTCTCACGCGAGCGATCTGTCAATCATTAGAGGAAATAACGGACCTCTTTTGAAGTAGCCGCACGGGGTAAAGCAAATTCCCCGAGAATCCTGTTATGTTCGTACATACAGGGAAAGATAACGCTTTGATCTCGAGAAGCGTGGAAAATCTCGGAAGGAAGCCCGCTGCACGGTTTAAGCCTCTGTTGTCGGTTAGCAACGTCCGACAGAACCGATCGTGAACCTTTTATCTGGGAAACGTAGTTTCAGATTTCTTTGCTAGGAAACAGAATGTGTGAATTTTCACATCTTTTAGAGAACATAATAACATGATCGTATATAAACTGCGTCTTTCCCAAATCAGTTATCAGTGTCGCTCAGAATTTTTCGGAGAGTCTAAACACGTTATCTAGAACCATTGGGAATAGATGTGTTAATAGTTTCGTGGTGTTTTCTTTCTGGATTTCTGGTAATATAAATTTGTGCTTAAGCGATTTAATGTGTTATGTTTACCATTATAATTCACGGTGATTTTCTAGCGTTAAAACTAGCGAATTAAATAACGCGTAGCTATTTTTATTCCAGATGTTTCAGTTGTAGTGTTAATTTTACCACCCGCTATGCCTCTAAAACTAAAGCTATGAACTTTTCTAACGAGACCTTTCATATCATCTTGAACGGGGAAAAACTACAGAACGTTGAAAGTTTCAATTATTTAGGCAGTAAAATGACTCAGGATGGTGACACAACAAGAGAAATCCATACTAGAATTGCTTTGGCAGCTAGCGCCTTCAATAGATTATCTAACATTTGGAAATTACGATCATTGAATATACATACCAAGCTTCGTCTGTTTAATTTAAATGTTATCTCAGTGTTAACATACGGCTGTGAGAGTTGGAAAATAACAAAATCATTGGAGAACAAGCTGAATACATTCGAGAACAAATGTCTTAGAAAACTCATGAACATCAGTTGGAAAGAATTCAAGACTAATCGACAAATAAGAGAAGACTCTAGGCAGAAATATGTCTCCGACTATATAAGGAAAAGACGATGGTCATATATCGGTCATGTCTTACGAATGCAAAACAACAGAATACCACTACAGGCGCTCACTTGGGTCCCTGAAGGCAAGAGGAAAAAAGGAAGACCAAAAGAAACACTCAGAAGAACAATAATAAGAGAAGGAAGAACGTTGGGCCTAAATAATGTGCAAGAGCTAAGAGGAGTGGCGTCACAACGAACAACCTGGAGAGCACTGGTTTCTGCCTTATGCGCCGTGTTTGGTGCTTAAAGAATTTATAATTTATAATTATTATTATCACACAGAAAGAGACGGTTTAGTTGACTAATTAATACACTAGGCGCGACGGATAATTGACGGAACAGTATTCACGTTTATTTCATTTTGTGTAATTTTGTAAGTGACTGTTGTTTAAATATCATGCGATTAAACAAACCGACGCCGACCCTCTAATAGCTACTTAGCGACAGGCGATATTTGTTAAAGTGCGCGTATGGATAATTAAATAATAACTGACCAGATAGGAATAGGTTAGAGACAACGTGTGCTTATATGTAGATATTATTAGCAGTAATTTTTTCATCATGTTCCTCTATCCTTAGGCATTACCTGATCAACGGCGACCAGCGGTTTTTTTTATTTGGCTTTATTTTGGTCTATATCTTGGGCCTTGTTTCCATTTTACTGATTGGATTAAAGTTGTCTTCTTTTTGGCTTGCGCGTCTCCAAGTGAACAGGACCGGCCATAGAGACTAACGAACATTTTAATAGTAAATTTTAACTGGACTTACAAATATCCAGATATACATTTTTTTGCATTTTATCAGCCCACTAGGTTGTGAAAATATGTAGCTATTCTCCCGACGTTTGATAGTCGTATCCAAGGGGATTTTTTTTTCCAGAAGAGTTACGCTATTTCAGAATCGGAACTCACCAGAGCCAGCCGATATGATTTACCATCATCATCAAGTAACAATGATTAACAGTTTTTTTTAGCAATCAGATGTTTTCCTACTGTTTACTGTGAACACCAGATCTCAGAGAGTCTCGGCATTAACTATCCAAGGTGACAGTGTTTATCCAGGAAATCAACCACCAAATTAGGTGTTCCCCTTATAAAATTTAATTATTGAAAGGAGGGACTGGGGCCCAATTCGGACGATAACTACTCTGGACCTTATATACATATTCATGGATTTTTACGTCCAACAGATTGTTTCACCAAGAATAGGGTAAGCTCTATATCTCAGTCAGAATTATTCTGGAATAGTGTGATGCTACGTTATGTGTCTAGGGTATGAGTATGGTGAAGTGTAAGTCACAACAACAGACAGATAAACAATTTAATTTAATCCACTACTCTTGACAACACTGTGACACTCACATACATATAACACTCTATGAGAATATCTTACAGGAGACACTCGTAACTTTTCAAATAACAATATGTATTCATTTCTATCATAAAGGCATATGTGTGTCCTGATTCAAAGACAAAGGAACCAGGAATCACAATCAATGTTAATTACAAGTTATGTACAGAATGTATTAATATGAATCTGGTAGTGACATATATTATTAAAAATATCCTATGTGTGTCAGTTGTGTAATAGTAGTATGAGGTAATACTGGTTTTGTTTTGTTCAAGCTCTGTTGGTAGTTGTCATCATGACTTCAATAGTTTGTCTTAAGGAAATTAGTATTGGAGATGTTCTCAGTTCCTGATATTAAGACAATTAATTTCCCCTCTTAATATTATTTTTACAAAGTCATTTCAAGATGAGGGGACATAATGTTGAGCTCAGCTGGCCAATTCGCTTATCTGGCGTGATGGCGGCAGGAAAGGATTCCTCTGCTCGAATTCTCCTCTGGGTTCAGGAGACACCTCACTGATAGCTAAAAAGACCAAGGAGTATGCTGTCCGACTCAGGATTCAGCAAAGCTCTGACCAGGTGCTGCTCACTACCATCAAGACCACTGTCCCTGAAATCAAGAAGGATGTACCTTCTACTTCATAACTAACTTATACTCTCTTTTACACTGATCACAATACAGCACAAACATTGAGTTCAGAGCGTTAGGCCAACTATCAGCTTCATTCTGAAGTACTTTATACCAGCATTAACCTCCTTAATGGTTACTACGCCTCTGCAATTCCAGCATTATTTCTTTCTAGTCAATCATCTAGGTGTCAGTGTACTATTTGGCCATTCCATGCCGTTTTACTTCTCTCCGACACCCTCTGTTCAGGCTGGAGCATTATAGGCTTTATCTCTTGTTTGCCACTGAATTACACATATATATACAGGCATAAATTAACAATTTACATTCAATTTTCATTAAAAGATACTGAATGGTTCAAGCTTACCACAATTTCATGGAAATAAACACAGATACGTTGATTAGCAATGAATTCTGGCACAATTACTGGCACAAATTTCCATCTGCTTATGTTCCAGGCTTTTATTTTAGCAAAATTGTGAGCTGGCTTCAACGCACTGATGCTTTATCAAGCTTATTTAAACAAGTGGTTTCGAACTAACGCTCCCAAGTGTGTATATCAGCGAATCTGACCAATGAGCCCCGTTTCGACAAGTGTTTGAAAAAATGTTACCCTTCCCCGTCTCCCCTGACAACGAAAGATAGTATTTATAGTCCGACCAATCGTGGTTAGGCTTTCATTTGTTGCGCTCCAATCAATTGGGAGTTTACATGGTAGGCTATTTATGTAACGTAAGGTTTTTTCAAACACGTTATAAAAAAAAATTTTATGAGCAGAAATGATTCCATGCTGTCAGGCATCCTCACTATTTTATTTTGGGTATAATTTATTAATTCCTGGACTATTTGCGTAACGTTTTACATATTATTTGTCAGCAAGCCCTAAGGAACCCAAATATACCAATTTGAAAGAGCTACGTGGCTGCGTTCAAAATATGTATTTTCTACCTCCTGTTTCGAAGATGTGCTGTCTGGGTACTGTTATGTTTTCAACCGAAAACCCATCTAATGTTGTCTTTCCTAATAAGAGATTTCAGGATTTATAAACCTAACTCTGGGAAAGGGTAGTGTATTTTATCACTGTCCGTCTGAAAAAAAATTAGTGCATGTAGACTTACACGCGTGATGGCAGCATTTGTGTATCGCGCGACGCGTGTTGCATGCGTTCCTGATTTTCAGCCCTCCCCTCTCTCTTTATCCTTTTGTCCATCTGTTCGTTCGTTTTGGTAACGCAGTGTAGAAAAAGACATGAATGGAATTTAAAATTTAGGTCAACTTGCATATTTCAAGGTTTTTCTTAGAAAGGCAGCACATTTTATTGTGTGTTTGGGAAACGCGTGTATGTTGCAGAAAGCCTTTAATATCGACGTGAAACGTTACAATTTGCAGACGAAGCATAAAACAAAGGGGATTTCGAGTACTGTCATTGTGACAGTACTGTTCTTTACCATTCTTCTTCCTTTATTTATTATATGTATTTATTAGGCTTTATATTTACTTGATAATTTATATATGTGGATTAGAATATTCCACGACACCTCCCCTCTTAAAACAGACATTATATGTCAGTCCTTTATTCTATATACACATAGAGAAATTTATTATTATTTCTGGGGTTTACGGTGATTCTCATCACACGGATGGCGGCTTAAAAAATCCGCTCCCAAATTTGTTTTTTCCAGATATATACTCAATGCTAAAATTATATGGAGCCAAAAGTAAAGACCATCGGAGTAACCTGGAGTTCTCATGCTTAGCCTGTGCTAGAAACGATAAAGGTTTGTGATCTGTTTGCAACTTAAATGCCTTCCCATATAGATAAATATTGAATTTCTTTATTGCCCATATTACTGCAAGACATTCTTTTTCGCTAGTTGAGTAGTTGATTTCAGCTTTATTCAACTTTCTGCTAGCATATGCCACTGGGCTTAATTCCCCATCCAATGCATCTGATTTCTGTAGTAGAGTTGCTCCTAGCCCAATATTACTTGCATCCGTCCTTACTATGAATTCTTGACTTAAGTCAGGTAATTTCAAAATGGGTTTACTTGTGAGCTTTTCCTTCAATTCTTGGTAAGTCATTTCACATTGTGGTGTCCATGTAATGCGATCTGGATGTCCCTTACGTGTCAATTCAGTTAATGGTGCACATATGGAATTAAAGTTTTTGATATACTTCTGGTAGAAACCACATAATGAGACAAAGGATCTCACGTCCTTCTTGGTTTGTGGTCTCGGGGCTTTCTGTAGTTTCTCTAAATTCTTTGGGTCAGGGGTCATGTTTCCCTGATAAACTGTGTGTCCCAAAAATTCCAATTCTTTACATCCAACGCAACATTTGGTTGGTCGGGCTGTTAAATTTGCCTCCCTAAGTCGATTAAACAGCATGTTCAGAGAGTCAATGTGTTCCTCAAATGTTTCTGTTGCTATAAGGATATCATCCATAAAATTTGTTATACAGGGATTATTCAGAGGATCCAATAATTTTCTCATCATTCTAGAGAAGACACTAGGCGCATTCTTCAATCCAAATGGCAATCTATTAAACTCATAGTGTCCTTCTGAGGTACTAAAAGCTAGGTATGGTCTAACCTCAGGCTTTACTGGAATCTGATAGTATCCTTTACTCAGATCCACTTTTGAGAAATATTTAGCTTTATTTAGTCTGGCAAACAGCTGATTTGTATCCGGCAATGGATCCACCTGTCCTTCTGTAATAGCATTCAGTCTCCTGTAATCTATACAGAGTCTATGTTCTCCAGAAGGCTTCCTTAAGAGTACAACACCGGAACTATACGAAGACTCACTGTGCGAAATAATTCCTTCCTTCAACAGATAGTCTATCTCTTCCTTCAAAGCTTTCTCCTTAGCAAACGGAATCGAATAGGGTTTCATACAGACAGGTGTGGAGTCTATTAGTTTCATATCATATTCCAATAGGTTTGTATGCCCTGGTCGGTCTGTTAACACCTCTGCATGATCATTTAGAACCTGTTGCACTCTCTCTTTCTGAGTTTTCGTTAAATGTGTACTGATTTTCACCTGTGCTGCTGTCTCACAGGGGTGTAATGGATATTCAAATGATGAAAGTGGTTCCTTTTTCATCTCCATGGCGATGGACAAGGTCAACAAGTGTGTCTCTTCCTGATGTTCTCTTTCCAAATATTTCTTCAGGAGATTCACATGATAGATTTTTTCTTTCCCCTTCTTATCTATCTTATAATTTGTTCTAGACACCTTCTCTAGAACTGTATATGGACCCTGCCATCCAATTTGTAACTTATTCTGACTCCCGGGCAAAAGAAGCAGTACTTTCTCTCTTACAGCCAAATTTCTGTCTTTCGCCTTCCTGTTATAATAGGCAGCATGTTTCTTCCTGGCTTGTTTCAAATTTTCATTGGCAAGTTTCCAGCCAGTTTTCAACCGAGTGGTCAGCTCATTCACATATTGGTACGAAGATGTAATGTTTTCCTCTGCCTTTTCATCAGTCCACGTTCTTAACAAAGCTACATATGGACCTTTAATTGTGTGGACCTATTTGTCCATGCACCGGTATGGTCTCTTCCACTCGAAGCTTTATAGTGATGATTTTTCTTCCCCGAATTTTCATTCACAAAACGACCGCTACCAATTTTTCTTTTGGGGCTTTCTCCCCACTTAAAATTCTTGATGAGAGATTTCCTCTCTACATCCTCTTCCTCCAGTTTGTTTAAGTCCGATTGAGGGATTGTCGGCTTATCCTGGGGTAAGACATCTTTTTGCACTCTCCGCATAGTGGCCATTGTAAAACAGTTAAGTGAAGCTTGTCCGTGAAAAGGGGCTTCCCATTCCATTTGGTCCACTTTATCAAATTTATATCTCTTTTTATTATCAGGCCTAATTTTGCCCCGGGGCGTGTCCAGGTCCTGATCCATGTTCCCACTTGTGGGTGTTCCCTCATGTGCTATGCTACACCTTTCTACAAAATTCTCAATGTCCCATCTTGCTTTGGGCCAATAATAATTGTGAGCCACCTTTTGAATGATGGTACCTATTTTCTCATGGTCCCCATCTGGTTTCACATGTAGGCTCCTTATTAAGTCTGTCCTATATCTTTTGGGAAGTACCAGCTGTCCTTGACCCTTGGATCTAGCTCCAGTCTTCCTATACATCAACTTGTTTTTCATGTAAAAATCTCCCTTGCCTGGAGTTGTATGACAAGTTGACAATTTTCTGAAACAAGGCTTGAGTGTTTTATCCCCAGCCTGTGCCTTCCTCATCTCTTCTGGAGTGGTATCTAACATAATATCCTCCTCCTGTCTTGAGGTCGACCTGACCTGAAGGGTTGCCATATACACAGGTTTCCTTCTGCAACGGTCAGTGTCATGATTGTCCATCTGACAATTCTTACACCACCTTTTTCCTTGGTTGAAAGATTTTCTTTCATTATATTTCCTTTCATCGAATTGTGGGAATTTATTTTTATTGTCATACCGTGGCCTATCAAATTGGTGCTTACCTTTATTTTGATCCTTAGGATCAAATTTATTAAAGTTCTGTGGTGCCCTAAAGTTGTCCACCTGTTTCTTTTTATTACCTGTTACCTCTGCTTGAGCTGCTTGATACCTTTCAGCAACATTTAGCAACTCACCCAGCCTCTCTGCACCTTGTTCCATGAGAAAGTTTCTCAGGTCTGGAGCCATGGACTCTCTTAATTGCTCTATAAGGACCATTTCCTTAAGATCTTGGGTTTTCCCCAGAGAAGTCCATTTCTCCAAGTATGTCTCTATTCGTGCAGAGAACTGGTGATAGGTTTCACCTGACAGTAGTTTAGCATTCCTAAATTTTTTCCTATAAAATTCTGCATTCTTTTCATACCTTAACAAAAGAGCCTGCTTTAGCATGTCATAATTTTCCTGATCACCTCTGCTCATTTTTGCAAAAACTTCATAAGCTGCCCCACGAAGTCCCTGAGATAACTTTAAGCTCCACCTTTCTCTCTCTAACCCATACGTGGTAGCTAATAGTTCATACCTATTTATATAGCTCTCAATATCATCGTCTTTCTCAACAAAATGATCTAAATGAAAGTTCATAGCTGAGGTTGAGGCTCCCTGAGTAACCGTAGCATCAGAGGCAAAGGGACTGGCACCATTTTCAGGAGCATGGCCTTGAAACTCAAACTCCCTTAGTCGTAACTCATGTTCCCTTTGTAATCTTTTATCTTCTGCTTCCCTTTCTGCAGCTAATTTCCTCTCTTCCCTTTCTGCAGCCTGTCTTCTTTCCTCGGCTTCTCTTTCTGTAGCTAATCTTTTGTCTTCTCTTTCTGCCTCCAATTTCTTAGCCTCTTTGTCAGCCTCAATCTGCAACCTCTTAGTCTCAGCCTCAGCTTGCAACCTCTTAGTCTCAGCCTCTAACTTTCTTTCGGCCTCTTTTTCTAATCTTCTTTCTTCACGTTCAATAAATTTGTCACATTCCGTCGTGACATAGGCAATCATAACTTGCCCATCTAATCCTAACTCTTTTGCAGTCTGAACCGCAGCAGATCGAAATTTGGCCAGGTCCGCCATTGTCTATCATGTAAATTTATACAATGTCTAACCAACAATTCAATCTCTAGTGGACAACACAGGCACCGTGAGCTCAACCTTATTCAATTCCACCCAAGGATACTTTTTAATTCTTATATTCCCTGAAGTGAATTACCCCCAATATTGTTAATAGGTAAAGATTCAAAATCCCAAGAGCGAGACCCCAATATATGTGGTGAAGTGGGATGTTATAAATATTTATAGGGGACTTAGTGTACTGACTGAGATCAGCTGTGAAGGTATCTATATCTATTAAGAGTAGTGTATTATAGATAACCTTACTTGCTACCACATATCTCTATATCTCAGTCAGAATTATTCTGGAATAGTGTGATGCTACGTTATGTGTCTAGGGTATGAGTATGGTGAAGTGTAAGTCACAACAACAGACAGATAAACAATTTAATTTAATCCACTACTCTTGACAACACTGTGACACTCACATACATATAACACTCTATGAGAATATCTTACAGGAGACACTCGTAACTTTTCAAATAACAATATGTATTCATTTCTATCATAAAGGCATATGTGTGTCCTGATTCAAAGACAAAGGAACCAGGAATCACAATCAATGTTAATTACAAGTTATGTACAGAATGTATTAATATGAATCTGGTAGTGACATATATTATTAAAAATATCCTATGTGTGTCAGTTGTGTAATAGTAGTATGAGGTAATACTGGTTTTGTTTTGTTCAAGCTCTGTTGGTAGTTGTCATCATGACTTCAATAGTTTGTCTTAAGGAAATTAGTATTGGAGATGTTCTCAGTTCCTGATATTAAGACAATTAATTTCCCCTCTTAATATTATTTTTACAAAGTCATTTCAAGATGAGGGGACATAATGTTGAGCTCAGCTGGCCAATTCGCTTATCTGGCGTGATGGCGGCAGGAAAGGATTCCTCTGCTCGAATTCTCCTCTGGGTTCAGGAGACACCTCACTGATAGCTAAAAAGACCAAGGAGTATGCTGTCCGACTCAGGATTCAGCAAAGCTCTGACCAGGTGCTGCTCACTACCATCAAGACCACTGTCCCTGAAATCAAGAAGGATGTACCTTCTACTTCATAACTAACTTATACTCTCTTTTACACTGATCACAATACAGCACAAACATTGAGTTCAGAGCGTTAGGCCAACTATCAGCTTCATTCTGAAGTACTTTATACCAGCATTAACCTCCTTAATGGTTACTACGCCTCTGCAATTCCAGCATTATTTCTTTCTAGTCAATCATCTAGGTGTCAGTGTACTATTTGGCCATTCCATGCCGTTTTACTTCTCTCCGACACCCTCTGTTCAGGCTGGAGCATTATAGGCTTTATCTCTTGTTTGCCACTGAACTACACATATATATACAGGCATAAATTAACAATTTACATTCAATTTTCATTAAAAGATACTGAATGGTTCAAGCTTACCACAATTTCATGGAAATAAACACAGATACGTTGATTAGCAATGAATTCTGGCACAATTACTGGCACAAATTTCCATCTGCTTATGTTCCAGGCTTTTATTTTAGCAAAATTGTGAGCTGGCTTCAACGCACTGATGCTTTATCAAGCTTATTTAAACAAGTGGTTTCGAACTAACGCTCCCAAGTGTGTATATCAGCGAGTCTGACCAATGAGCCCCGTTTCGACAAGTGTTTGAAAAAATGTTACCCTTCCCCGTCTCCCCTGACAACGAAAGATAGTATTTATAGTCCGACCAATCGTGGTTAGGCTTTCATTTGTTGCGCTCCAATCAATTGGGAGTTTACATGGTAGGCTATTTATGTAACGTAAGGTTTTTTCAAACACGTTATAAAAAAAAAATTTTATGAGCAGAAATGATTCCATGCTGTCAGGCATCCTCACTATTTTATTTTGGGTATAATTTATTAATTCCTGGACTATTTGCGTAACGTTTTACATATTATTTGTCAGCAAGCCCTAAGGAACCCAAATATACCAATTTGAAAGAGCTACGTGGCTGCGTTCAAAATATGTATTTTCTACCTCCTGTTTCGAAGATGTGCTGTCTGGGTACTGTTATGTTTTCAACCGTAAACCCATCTAATGTTGTCTTTCCTAATAAGAGATTTCAGGATTTATAAACCTAACTCTGGGAAAGGGTAGTGTATTTTATCACTGTCCGTCTGAAAAAAAATTAGTGCATGTAGACTTACACGCGTGATGGCAGCATTTGTGTATCGCGCGACGCGTGTTGCATGCGTTCCTGATTTTCAGCCCTCCCCTCTCTCTTTATCCTTTTGACCATCTGTTCGTTCGTTTTGGTAACGCAGTGTAGAAAAAGACATGAATGGAATTTAAAATGTAGGTCAACTTGCATATTTCAAGGTTTTTCTTAGAAAGGCAGCACATTTTATTGTGTGTTTGGGAAACGCGTGTATGTTGCAGAAAGCCTTTAATATCGACGTGAAACGTTACAATTTGCAGACGAAGCATAAAACAAAGGGGATTTCGAGTACTGTCATTGTGACAGTACTGTTCTTTACCATTCTTCTTCCTTTATTTATTATATGTATTTATTAGGCTTTATATTTACTTGATAATTTATATATGTGGATTAGAATATTCCACGACACTGTGTTCTTTCTTTACTGTCTATAATGTAACCTAGTGCTAACCTTTAACCTCTGGGGGTGATTAACTTGTTGGGTTCTTTTCTTCTCAATGAGGGGAGGGTATAGGTATTCTGTTATTTTTCTATGCATGGAATTCTGATGTATTTGATCTCTCTCTTTTAGATATTCGATGTTGTAAACTTTAATGATAATAAACAACAAAAGAACTAAACTTTGTGTGTTGGTCAGACCCATACCCAAATTTACTATAGTTTTTCACGTTTATGTGTCTTGTTGTCACATAGCTGTGTGTGTGTGGGTGCTTAGGTAACTTATATTTCTCAATATAGGGAGGTGCAAGATTGTCTTATAGTAAATTATAGTCGTATAGATAGGCTGAACTAGAGAAACTACTCAGCCCAGAGACAGATCTTCTCCATAAACTATTCACCCGTGAAACTCTATTTCTTACACCTTTACTTCTCACATACTATTGCCAGAGGCAAAGAAAATCATGAGCTGATAACATCAAAGAATGGGCAGGGCACGGTTTTTCCACACTTGTACGCATTGCTGAGGATAGAGAGCAGTGGAGGACCCTGTCTGCTGATGCTTCCACCGTGGCACCCCTACGACCCATGACGGGTTACGGGTTGAGATGAGATGATGACTATCGCCATCTCCTTACATAACTGTCGTGAAATATTCTAATCCACATATATAAATTATCAGGTAAATATAAAGCCTAACAAATAAATTCTAATAAAGAAAAGAGCAATGGTAAAATAACAGTGCTGTCACAAAGAATGTACTCGAAATCCCCCTTTGTTTTATGCTTCGTCTGCAAATTGTAACGTTTCCACGTTAAATATAAGCCACTGCATAAATACAAGCGTTTCCACAACACATTAAAACGGGTATTGCATTTCTAAGAAAAACATTGAGAGGCAGACTGCGTAATGACCTAAATTAATCCTAACATTAATTATATTACGTTACCAAAACGAACGAACAGATGGACTCAAATAGAAAGAGAGAGGGGCGAATGAAAATCAGGAACGCATGCAAAATTAAACACGCGTCTCGCTATTAATGCCACCCCAACAAGCCTAACGCGATACACAATTACTACTATCACGCGTGTAAGGCCACATGCACTAACTTTTTCGGACGGACAGTGATAAAAACACTACCCTTCCCAGAGTTAGGTTTTTAAATCCTGAAAAACTCTTATTAGAAAAGATGACAATAGATGGGTTTACGTTTGAAAACATTACAGTACCCAGACAGCACATCTTCGAAACAGGAGGTAGAAGAAATTGCATATTTTGAACGCAGCCACTTAGCTCTTTTAAATTTGTATATTTGGGTTCCTTAGGGCTTGCTGACAAAGAATATGTAAAACGTTACGCAAATAGTCTAGGAATTAACAAGTTATAATCAAAATAAAATAGTGGGGATGCCTGACAGCATGAAATCATTTCTGCTCATAAAATTTTTTTATAACGTGTTTGAAAAAACCTTGCGTACGGAAATAGCCTACCATGTAAACTCCAAATTGATTGGAGCGCAACAAATATAAGACTAAACACGATTGGTCGGACTATAAATACTATCTTTGGTTGTTAGGGGAGACGTAGGAAGGTAACATTTTTTCAAACACTTGTCGAAACGTGGCTCCATTGGCCAGACTCGCTGATATAATCACTTAGGAGCGTTAGTTCGAGACCACTAGTTCAAATAAGCTTGATAAAGCAACAGTGCGTTGAAGCCAGCTCATATTTTTGCTAAATAAAAGCCTGGAACATAAGCAGATGGGAATTTGTGCCAGTAATTGTGCCAGAATTCATTGCTAGTCAACGTATCTGTGTTTAATTCCATGAATTGTGGTAAGCTTGAAACATTCAGTATCTTTTAATGAAAATTGAATGTGAATTGTTAATTTATGCCTGTATATATGTGTAGTTCAGTAGCAAACATGATGTAAAGCCTATAATGCTCCAGCCTGAACAGAAGGTGTCGGAGGAAAGTAAAACGGCATGGAATGGCCAAACAGTACACTGACACCTAGATGATTGACTAGAAAGAAATAATGCTGGAAGTGCAGAGGCGTAGTAACCATTAAGGAGGTTAATACTGGTATAAAGTATTTCAGATGAAGCTGACAGTTGGCCTAACGCTCTGAACTCAATGTTTGTGATGTATTGTGCTCAGTGTATAACTAGAGTATCAATTAGTTATGAAGTAGAAGGTACATCCTTCTTGTTTTCAGGGACCGTGGTCTTGATGGTATTGAGCAGCACCTGGTCAGAGCTTTGCTGAATCCAGAGTCGGACAGCATACTCCTTGGTCCATTTAGCTATCAGTGAGGTGTCTCCAGAGCCCAGGGGAGAAATCGAGCAGAGGAGTCTTTTCCTGCCGCCATCACGCAAGATAAGCTGATGTGGCCAGCTGAGCTCAAAATTATGTACCCCCATCTTAAAATAACATTGTAACATAAACTTAAGAGGGGAAGTAAATTGTTTTAATATCAGGAACTGAGAACATCTCCAATACTAGTTCCAATAAAGACAAACTATTGAAGTCATGATGACAAATACCAACAGAGCTTGAACAAAACAAAACCAGTATTACCTCATATTACTACTACACAACTGACACACATAGGATACTTTTAATAATATATGTCACTACAATATTCATATTGATAAATTCTGTACATATAACTTGTAATTAAAATTGATTGTGATTCCTGGTTCCCTTTGTATTTGAATCAGGACACCTATTCATTCATGACAGCAATGAATACATATTGTTATTTGAAAAGTTATCAGTGACTCCTTTAAGATATCCTTGTAGGGTGTTTTATGTATGTGAGTGTCACAGTGTTGTCAAGTGTGGTGGAATAAATTAAATTGTTTATCTGTCTGTTGTTGTTATGACTTACACTTCATCATACACATACCCTAGACATACAACGTAGTCATCACACTATTCCAGAATAATTCTGACTGAGATATATATATATATGTGGCAGCAAGTAAGGTTATCTATAATACACTACTCTTATTAGATATAGATACCTTCACAGCTGATCTCAGTCAGTACACTAAGTCCCCTATAAATATTTATAACATCCCACTTCACCACATATATTGGGGGCTCGCTCTTGGGATTTTGAATCTTTACCTATTAAAAATATTGGGGGTAATTCACTTCAGGGAATATAAGAATTAAAAGGTATCCTTGGGTGGAATTAAATAATGTTGAGCTCACGGTGCCTGTGTTGTCCATTAGATATATATTTAGAGACTGAATTGTTGGTTAGACATTGTATAAATTTACCTGATAGACAATGGCGGACCTGGCAAAATTTCGATCTGCTGCTGTTCAGACTGCAAAAGAGTTAGGATTAGATGGGCAAGTTATGGTTGCCTATGTCACTACGGAATGTGACAAATTTATTGAACGCGAAGAAAGAAGGTTTGAAGCCGAAAGAAAGTTAGAGGCTGAAAAAGAAATTAAGAGGTTGCAGATTGAGGCTGAGGCTAAAGCATTGGAAGCAGAAAGAGAAGACAAAAGATTAGCTGCAGAAAGGGAAGAGAAGAAATTAGCTGCAGAAAGAGAAGAGAAGAGATTAGCTGCAGAGAGGGAAGCAGAAAAGGAGGAGAAAAGATTACAAAGGGAACATGAGTTACGACTAAGGGAGTTTGAGTTTCAAGGCCATGCTCCTGAAAATGGTGCCAGTCCCTTTGCCTCTGATGCCACTGCTAGCCAAGGAGCCTCAACCTCAGCTATGAATTTTCATTTAGATCACTTTGTTGAGAAAGACGATGATATAGAGAGCTAACTAAATAGGTACGAACTATTAGCTGCCACGTATGGGTTAGAGAGAGAAAGGTGGAGCTTAAAGTTATCTCAGGGACTTCGTGGGGCAGCTTATGAAGTTTTTGCAAAAATGAGCAGAGGTGATCAGGAAAATTATGACATGCTAAAGCAGGCTCTTTTGTTAAGGTATGAAAAGAATGCAGAATTTTATAGGAAAAAATTTAGGAATGCTAAACTACTGTCAGGTGAAACCTACCACCAGTTCTCTGCACGAATAGAGACATACTTGGAGAAATGGACTTCTCTGGGGAAAACCCAAGATCTTAAGGAAATGGTCCTTATAGAGCAATTAAGAGAGTCCATGGCTCCAGACCTGAGAAAGTTTCTCATGGAACAAGGTGCAGAGAGGCTGGGTGAGTTGCTAAATGTTGCTGAAAGGTATCAAGCAGCTCAAGCAGAGGTAACAGGTAATAAAAAGAAACAAGTGGATAACTTTAGGGCACCACAGAACTTTAATCAATTTGATACTAGAGATCAAAACAAAAGTAACCACCAATTTGATAGGCCACGGTATGAAAATAAAAATAAATTCCCACAATTCGATGAAAGGAAATATGATGAAAGAAAATCTTTCAACCAAGGAAAAAGGTGGTGTAAGAATTGTCAGATGGACAATCATGACACTGACCGTTGCAGAAGGAAACCTGTGTATATGGCAACCCTTCAGGTCAGGTCGACCTCAAGACAGGAGGAGGATATTATGTTAGATACCACTCCAGAAGAGATGAGGAAGGCACAGGCTGGGGATAAAACACTCAAGCCTTGTTTCAGAAAATTGTCAACTTGTCATACAACTCCAGGCAAGGGAGTTTTTTACATGAAAAACAAGTTGATGTATAGGAAGACTGGAGCTAGATCCAAAGGTCAGGGACAGCTGGTACTTCCTAAAAGATATAGGGCAGACTTAATAAGGAGCCTACATGTGAAACCAGATGGGGACCATGAGAAAATAGGTACCATCATTCAAAAGGTGGCTCACAATTATTATTGGCCCAAAGCAAGATGGGACATTGAGAATTTTGTAGAAAGGTGTAGCATAGCACATGAGGGAACACCCACAAGTGGGAACATGGATCAGGATCTGGACACGCCACGGGGCAAAATTAGGCCTGACAATAAAAAGAAAAATAGATTTGATAAAGTGGACCAAATGGAATGGGAAGCCCCTTTTCACGGACGAGCTTCACTTAACTGTTTTACAATGGCCACTATGCGGAGAGTGCAAAAAGATGTCTTACCCCAGGATAAGCCGAAAATCCCTCAATCGGACTTAAACAAACTGGAGGAAGAGGATGTAGAGAGGAAATCTCTCATCAAGAATTTTAAGTGGGGAGAAAGCCCCAGGAAAAGAATTGGTAGCGGTCGTTTTGTGAATGATAATTCTGGGAAGACAAATCATCACTATAGAGCTTCGAGTGGAAGAGACCATACCGGTGCATGGACAAATAGGTCCACACAATTAAAGGTCCATATGTAGCTTTGTTAAGAACGTGGACTGATGAAAAGGCAGAGGAAAACATTACATCTTCATACCAATATGTGAATGAGCTGACCACTCGTTTAAAAACTGGCTGGAAACTTGCCAATGAAAATTTGAAACAAGCCAGGAAGAAACATGCTGCCTATTATAACAGGAAGGCAAAAGACAGAAATTTGGCTGTTGGAGAGAAAGTACTGCTTCTTTTGCCCGGGAGTCAGAATAAGTTACAAATTGGATGGCAGGGTCCATATACAGTTTTAGAGAAGGTATCTAGAACAAATTATAAGATAGATAAGAAGGGGAAAGAAAAAATCTATCATGTGAATCTCCTGAAGAAATATTTGGAAAGAGAACATCAGGAAGAGACACACTTGTTGACCTTGTCCATCGCCATGGAGATGAAAAAGGAACCACTTTCATCATTTGAATATCCATTACACCCCTGTGAGACAGCAGCACAGGTGAAAATCAGTACACATTTATCGAAAACTCAGAAAGAGAGAGTGCAACAGGTTCTAAATAATCATGCAGAGGTGTTAACAGACCGACCAGGGCATACAAACCTATTGGAATATGATATGAAACTGATAGACCCCACACCTGTCTGTATGAAACCATATTCGATTCCGTTTGCTAAGGAGAAAGCTTTGAAGGAAGAGATAGACTATCTGTTGAAGGAAGGAATTATTTCGCACAGTGAATCTTCGTATAGTTCCGGTGTTGTACTCTTAAGGAAGCCCTCTGGAGAACATAGACTCTGTATAGATTACAGGAGACTGAATGCTATTACAGAAGGACAGGTGGATCCATTGCCGGATACAAATCAGCTGTTTGCCAGACTAAATAAAGCTAAATATTTCTCAAAAGTGGATCTGAGTAAAGGATAATATCAGATTCCAGTAAAACCTGAGATCAGACAAAATTGTTGGATGTAAACATTTAGGAGGAACGTAATGAATCCCTGAGTTGCCTCTTTGATTGAGGATATTCCGAATGTTTCATACAGGATAATAAGAAGATTATGGGATCCACTACGAAAACTCTGCTATCACCAGGTATATGTTATCTCCTCATAACGTACATTTTGAGGGAAATATAATGTTCTCTGGACATGTCATTGCGCAGACTCAGAGAAGAGAAATGGTGAATACGGGTTGCGAAGCAGCATTAAGACAAGCATTCACACTTGCGGCTGTTCAGTAACATAACCGAAATATATTATTGGTTGTAGAAGTCTGAGGCAGATTTCATGAGTAGTGCCTACTCTGAATGGACCCAACTACATAAAACCATGATAGCACCACAGCAGAGTAAAGTCAAGTTGACTTACATTTATCTATGTGTATATAGAATAAAGGACTGACATGGGATGTCTGTTTTAAGAGGGGAGGTGTCGTGAAATATTCTAATCCACATATATAAATTATCAGGTAAATATAAAGCCTAACAAATAAATTCTAATAAAGAAAAGAGCAATGGTAAAATAACAGTGCTGTCACAAAGAATGTACTCGAAATCCCCTTTGTTTTATGCTTCGTCTGCAAATTGTAACGTTTCCACGTTAAATATAAGCCACTGCATAAATACAAGCGTTTCCACAACACATTAAAACGGGTATTGCATTTCTAAGAAAAACATTGAGAGGCAGACTGCGTAATGACCTAAATTAATCCTAACATTAATTATATTACGTTACCAAAACGAACGAACAGATGGACTCAAATAGAAAGAGAGAGGGGCGAATGAAAATCAGGAACGCATGCAAAATTAAACACGCGTCTCGCTATTAATGCCACCCCAACAAGCCTAACGCGATACACAATTACTACTATCACGCGTGTAAGGCCACATGCACTAACTTTTTCGGACGGACAGTGATAAAAACACTACCCTTCCCAGAGTTAGGTTTTTAAATCCTGAAAAACTCTTATTAGAAAAGATGACAATAGATGGGTTTACGTTTGAAAACATTACAGTACCCAGACAGCACATCTTCGAAACAGGAGGTAGAAGAAATTGCATATTTTGAACGCAGCCACTTAGCTCTTTTAAATTTGTATATTTGGGTTCCTTAGGGCTTGCTGACAAAGAATATGTAAAACGTTACGCAAATAGTCTAGGAATTAACAAGTTATAACCAAAATAAAATAGTGGGGATGCCTGACAGCATGAAATCATTTCTGCTCATAAAATTTTTTTATAACGTGTTTGAAAAAACCTTGCGTACGGAAATAGCCTACCATGTAAACTCCAAATTGATTGGAGCGCAACAAATATAAGACTAAACACGATTGGTCGGACTATAAATACTATCTTTGGTTGTTAGGGGAGACGTAGGAAGGTAACATTTTTTCAAACACTTGTCGAAACGTGGCTCCATTGGCCAGACTCGCTGATATAATCACTTAGGAGCGTTAGTTCGAGACCACTAGTTCAAATAAGCTTGATAAAGCAACAGTGCGTTGAAGCCAGCTCATATTTTTGCTAAATAAAAGCCTGGAACATAAGCAGATGGGAATTTGTGCCAGTAATTGTGCCAGAATTCATTGCTAGTCAACGTATCTGTGTTTAATTCCATGAATTGTGGTAAGCTTGAAACATTCAGTATCTTTTAATGAAAATTGAATGTGAATTGTTAATTTATGCCTGTATATATGTGTAGTTCAGTAGCAAACATGATGTAAAGCCTATAATGCTCCAGCCTGAACAGAAGGTGTCGGAGGAAAGTAAAAACGGCATGGAATGGCCAAACAGTACACTGACACCTAGATGATTGACTAGAAAGAAATAATGCTGGAAGTGCAGAGGCGTAGTAACCATTAAGGAGGTTAATACTGGTATAAAGTATTTCAGATGAAGCTGACAGTTGGCCTAACGCTCTGAACTCAATGTTTGTGATGTATTGTGCTCAGTGTATAACTAGAGTATCAATTAGTTATGAAGTAGAAGGTACATCCTTCTTGTTTTCAGGGACCGTGGTCTTGATGGTATTGAGCAGCACCTGGTCAGAGCTTTGCTGAATCCAGAGTCGGACAGCATACTCCTTGGTCCATTTAGCTATCAGTGAGGTGTCTCCAGAGCCTAGGGGAGAAATCGAGCAGAGGAGTCTTTTCCTGCCGCCATCACGCAAGATAAGCTGATGTGGCCAGCTGAGCTCAAAATTATGTACCCCCATCTTAAAATAACATTGTAACATAAACTTAAGAGGGGAAGTAAATTGTTTTAATATCAGGAACTGAGAACATCTCCAATACTAGTTCCAATAAAGACAAACTATTGAAGTCATGATGACAAATACCAACAGAGCTTGAACAAAACAAAACCAGTATTACCTCATATTACTACTACACAACTGACACACATAGGATACTTTTAATAATATATGTCACTACAATATTCATATTGATAAATTCTGTACATATAACTTGTAATTAAAATTGATTGTGATTCCTGGTTCCCTTTGTATTTGAATCAGGACACCTATTCATTCATGACAGCAATGAATACATATTGTTATTTGAAAAGTTATCAGTGACTCCTTTAAGATATCCTTGTAGAGTGTTTTATGTATGTGAGTGTCACAGTGTTGTCAAGTGTGGTGGAATAAATTAAAATTGTTTATCTGTCTGTTGTTGTTATGACTTACACTTCATCATACACATACCCTAGACATACAACGTAGTCATCACACTATTCCAGAATAATTCTGACTGAGATATATATATATGTGGCAGCAAGTAAGGTTATCTATAATACACTACTCTTATTAGATATAGATACCTTCACAGCTGATCTCAGTCAGTACACTAAGTCCCCTATAAATATTTATAACATCCCACTTCACCACAATAACTTTAAAACCTATCTAAGCACGACACTCTTCCTGTTCATTTTTCCGTATTTACTCATGTATACTTTCCCACCTGTGTCATTTATTTCAGTTATTTTTCTATGTCAGCCTTTTCTTCTGAGTTACTTATTTTAAAATTTGTTTATTTACTTTCCATGTAGTTTGTACATTTCTGTAACGCCATATCTTTCAGCAGTCTACAGTCCATCTTGCCATTCCCTTTTTGTATCTATAAAGCCCACGACTGATTCAGGACAACACTCACAAACAGCCAGCCAATTACATTTCAGAACTTCTGCGGGAACCTAAATTACATTATCTTTCTTGTCACTGACGTTAAATAAACCGAGTGGTGTCCGTAGCTTTCCAGTTGTGAGTACTTTTGTCATCTCGAAGTTTGTAAATCAACTTTTTCTGGCAGGTTCATTCAATGCCAAGAGGAAGATCTGGCACTTTCAGCCCTCTGCTTCGCACTTAAGTGTCACATCGAACTAGAATAATTTGTTTGTTCTAATGCAGACTGTTTCCTTGTGTTGTGCTCTCATTTGAAATTTTCTATTTTTACTACATGCATGCCAGTGAAACAAGAAATTAGAAATAGACGCTTGCGATGGATATGACCCATATTGAGGAAAACTGTTGATAGGATCAGAAGACAGTTTTTGTTCTGGGATTTCCAGGGTAGGAAAGGCAGAGGTAGGTCACACACACACAAAAACCCACACACACACGGAGAAGAGAACTGGAGACAGAAATGAAAATGATGAAGAAGAAACAACTTGAGACGATGGCAGGAGATTTTGGCGTGTGTTTTATGTAGGCCTATACTCTATAGGTGGCAAAAAGGATGTTGGTTAAATGCATGCGTGTACAAAGACGTCCCCCCCCCCCCCCCCTTTTCCCATGCACATTATCGTGTATACTGCTCCTTGCAGTTCCCGGGGGTCTGTGAGAAAGTAACGAAAGGGCTACCTGTAGAAATGGTACTTCTTCATTCTCACTCTTCAGCCCCTTATGTAATATAGGTCGTCAATAAACGTATGCCAAGTCATTTTGTTCCGTGCCATCAGCTCAGTGTGCTTTGTTCCGTGCCATCAGCTCAGTGTGTCTCCGTGTTTTCCTCATCTCTTTCACGTGTTTGTTGAAGGTCTATGCTTCTTCGGGAGTTAAAGGGTATTGAGTGATTGCTCACGTTTGGTGTTTGTTTTCGAGTAAGGAATGCTTCATTCCGTGATATGTCAGCAGCGTTGTTTCTCCTGTGGCATCTCTTTGCCGACAAACAGATGTTTTATGGATGAGATCACAATGTAAATGGACAAGGAAGTGAAATCACGTGTGTTGCACTGAAAATGTGTCCAGCGTCAGATAACTAGGACTATTTGAGAACAGACATGGGCTCAGCATGCAACCAGCGGGTGATCACATAACTGGAGCAGTACATGAATACTCCTAGCCCTGGAAATGCTTAAAAGCTAATGTAGCTGTTGGGAGTTAGAAAATGCAGTTAGTTTGAATGCCCAGAACACCGCTTCGCTACCAGGTCATCTAGACAATCTTTGTCACGTGATGAGACTGGCAGGGAAATGATTGCTAACGAAGCGTGTGCAAACAAAAAGAGACAGAGTTTGGCAGCGAAGGGGCTAGAGAAAAAGGCGGCATTCAGTGACCAGCCGTTTTGGCTGTTGAGATGTGTATATGGGTGTGTTTATAACCCATAAGATATATTCATGTGTACAAGATCATGTGTATAAAATATAGACAACTGTATTCCATATTTCATGATTGAAAGGATTGTTTCATATATATGAGTGACTTTTATTATTATTAATTTTGGTTGTGTATTCGCCGTGTACAAACTGCCTAACCACATCCATGGGTCTAATGTAACGTTCTTCGTGTGTAATAAAGTTTATGACAGTCAAGTGGCAGTTATTACTTTCTTTAAAGAAAGCGGTGCGTGAACGAAAGAAAATTAATATTTGTCTGCAAGGCACGTAAAGAAAGAACCCTGGACATTAACTTCAGATGAATATTGTATGTAAACAACATACACTTGCAAAACCCAAACGCGAAACAAAATCGGCCTTCAACAGTGGCATTTAGAGGAAGAAATGCCGCATGGTTTTACTATATTTATACTCTTTATTACCACATACGTAACTTGTACTTTTCTTAATATTCTATCCAACACAATTTTTTTTTTTAATTGTTGCGGATACGTCAGTTGGTAGGTTCATATTTTTCTTATTTAAAATCTACAACTGTCATTTTGTTTAGTCCTGTCCTGATGATATACCTGAAGGTGGCTACTTTTGGTGGTGAATTCTTAAGATTCAGTTAAATAGCTCTTTGTATGTTTGTAATGGTGTTTGTCATTGTAATTTATGTACGGAAATCTTGATCACGGATATTCAAATACAAGAAAATATTTCACCATTGACCAAGCCGAAAATAAACTGCAGGCGAAGCAAGTGTTCTCATGTCATATATTGAGCTAAACAAAGAAAACAACAACAACACACACGTAGGATGGAACTGGAGACAGAAATGAAAGATATCCTAGTAGCCCCCTTCCGTCATAACTGACTATGGGAATACGCCTCTGATGTGATTAGCCCTCAGCTGCGTTCTTTCCCGATGTTCCTTTTTAGTTCGTCCTGAAATCAGACAAGCTCGGGCGTTGACGCAGCTGGCAAGTCTTTTTTAGGGCTTTATGCTAGCAGATAGATAATGTTGGTCCTTTTCAGGACTTAGTATCTATCAACGCTGATCGGGTTAGCAGTCAACAGAGTTGACTTTTTTTGGGATGGTAAATGCGCTCTGATATAACCAAGTAGGTTGAAAGGAACGCACCTCGCCAGAAGAAGGCAAAAACCGAACCCAAAAAAAAGATGTTCCTTTTGGCGGGCTCTTTTCTCTCATTGCTATTGTGAGAGCTGTACAGTATAAGATATAAAAATATGGAAAACCATGAAAAGATGACACAGGATAGGAAGGCTTGGCATGAATTAGTTGCAAGGCCTGCATTTCGTAGGAAGCTGATGGGTAATTATATCGACAAAGCAACACGAAATATTGTTCATCAGTCAGCACAAAGAGCGGGGGTAGGTAGTAAAACCTGTTCTCAGTAGTCTATAATATTGCCAGATTGATAATGTGATACCCACGATCAGTAATAATAATACAGCAAGTTCTGGTGTAGCGAGCATATATCGTTGTCAGAGCAAAAGACATCCCAAAACAATTTAGTAGATGTAAAAAGGTAGCAGATACTTCCGTACGGAAGTGAAGTGTTAAAAACCTCACTATACTAGGTCCAGTGCCGAGAGGTATAGTGACCAGTTCCCTTCTTCTGTGCCTTTGCCTTCCTTAATTCAAGAACAGAGCCAGATACCCGTTTACAGCTAGTAGACCTGGAGCTTGACACTACCGCATTTCGAACCCTGTACCCTTCGCCACGTGAGGCGAGCGCTCTAACCACTCTACCACTCGGACGCTCAAAGAAAAGGTGTAAAAAACATTACAAATATAAAATGAATACCAACGACATGAAGCAATGAACTCAATAATAATAATCTTAGTAAAATAATCATTTGAAAACATTGAAAAATCGATGCAGATACCGGGTAGACGTTCGCAGCCAATCCATACAGCAGAATTAGACTCCATAATAATTCAAGCTCAAAGTCATTAACGATCAAGTACAAAAGGGTTATTCTAACAGCAATAAACAGCTACGAGGGGTGTGGGAACACTGAACAAGAAAATACAATAAGATTCCCTCCTACTGTGTCTTGATGCTTATCTCGTTTACGAAAAAAATGTTCTAATGGTCCCTTTCTTCTTTGATTCAGATTTTATTGCCTTCTATTTGCAAGTAATGTTCATAATTTTATCCATTACTTTTCATCTCCACGTGAGCTGACGCCTTCAACAAATTTACACCAAGCCTTTATGTCATGTGACTTCCGTTCAAGGTCTTTGCATGACTTTTTTTTTTATATACCTGTCGTGTTCAGAATTTACTACATTGCATGCATGCAGGACATAAATGTAAAGGGGCAGCTATGCCTCTGTTTCTTCCCCCCCCCCCCCCCTTAGATAAAATAAATATTTTCTTTTGTTCCTTTTTGTTGTTCAATGTCGTCTTGCAAGCAAAGCTTGCTTTTTTGCTTATTTTATGCTGAACAGACTTCAATTTATATATATATATATATATCATCATGTAGCATGTCCTTTGCAGAACGTCGCTCTCATCACAGCCCGCCTGAAAGACTCTCGATCTCTAGCCAGCCCTCCTGCCTCCTCCATTGTCATGTTCAATGTGTCTTCAATGTCCTGTGTCCGCCGTCGTCTTGGTTGGCCCCTGTCGCGCCTTCCAGGTATCACACCCTCCACCACTGCTCTCTCTAAGCCACTATGACGTTTAATGTGGCCAAAATATTTCAGTTTCCGGGACATGATATTGTTTATGAGCCAGTTTTCCTCGATGTTCAGGTCGTGTAGAAAGTCTATATTTTTCTTCTTCTTGGTCCACAATATTCTGAGAATTTTTCTGTAACACTTTGCTTCGAAAGATTCGATTTTTTTCTTTAATGTTTGAGTAATGGTCCATGATTCACATCCATATGTTGCTACCGGAAAGATGAAAGTTCTCAGAAGTTTTACTTTTATTAATTTGCTGGTGTTATGCCATAGGTTCTTCATTTTAATTTACCTCTGCTTTGCTATGGCCAGTCTCCTTCTGACCCCTTTTGAGCAGTCTCCATTGTTGTTAATTATGGAACCAAGATATTCAAAATTTGTGACATTTTCAATTTTTTCATCATTGATGGTAATTTTTGGTTGGCATCTAGTTTTGTCTGTGGACACTATCTTTGTTTTTTTTTTTTTTGTTCAGAAAAAGGTTCTGATCCTCACTGTGTCTTTTGACAGACAGGATTAACTGTTCTAGTCCATTGGCACTGTTTGAAAGAATAACTGTGTCATCTGCGTACCTGAGTTCTGGGATCGCATTTCCCCCAATTGTGAACGGATCGCAATGTTCACATTCTTGGTCACTCCGAACATTTCTCATTATATTTTCTGCATAGATGTTAAACAAGTATGGAGAGAGGATGCAACCCTGTCTTACTCCCCTTTTCACCTCAAACTTTTCATATATATATATATATATATATATATATATATATATATATATATATATATATATATATATATATATATATATATATATCTTTCTGGGTTTGGTAAGTCCAGTTAGTAAAAATATTTATTGTCCTCCAATACTCTCTGGCATGTGCCCGTTCACGAATGAAATTGGTGATGCACAGCCAAGAAAAGAAGAAAATAAATCCAAAATGTGGAAAAAGAATAAAAAAGACAGCTGGCCGCCCTTGTGATCAGGTCTGCGAAGAATACAAGGAACATTTATATAAAAATATGCTAATCCTATATCTACACACACTGACGCGGACAAGACGATCTGTTTTCCACTCCGTCAGTCCTGATTACATTTAAACGGCACACGGTGGTTCCTTACTCCTATCAGTTAACAAATTCCGCTTGCAGCTGAGTTCAGACGGGTCTGAGTTATGTTAGCTCGCCCGCCCCTGCTCACCGGCGTCTCCGTACAGTGAAGCTTATTATTTAATATGTCCATACGCGCTGCCTAAACAATGATCGCCTGTCATTAAATAGCAATTAAATTGTCGGCATCTGTTGGCTTTGCCGTATAAGTTTAAAATAATAGACACTAACAAATATGCACAAAAGAAATGTAACGTTTTATTCTATCCTTCACTATCAGTTTACTGTCCATACGGGTGGCAAGATTTAACATTTTAATAGAATCATCATCTCAGCCCGTAACCCGTCATGGGTCGTAGGGGTGCCATGGTGGAAGCATCAGCAGACAGGGTCCTCCACTGCTCTCTATCCTCAGCAATGCGTACAAGTGTGGAAAAACCGTGTCTCCCCTTGTTTTCTACTGCGTAAGCAAATTGTAACGTTTCACGTCGATATTAAAGGCTTTCTGCAACATACACGCGTTTCCCAAACACACAATAAAATGTGCTGCCTTTCTAAGAAAAACCTTGAAATATGCAAGTTGACCTACATTTTAAATTCCATTCATGTCTTTTTCTACACTGCGTTACCAAAACGAACGAACAGATGGTCAAAAGGATAAAGAGAGAGGGGAGGGCTGAAAATCAGGAACGCATGCAACACGCGTCGCGCGATACACAAATGCCGCCATCACGCGTGTAAGTCTACATGCACTAATTTTTTTTCAGACGGACAGTGATAAAATACACTACCCTTTCCCAGAGTTAGGTTTATAAATCATAAAAAACTCTTATTAGGAAAAGACAACATTAGATGGGTTTACGGTTGAAAACATAACAGTACCCAGACAGCACATCTTCGAAACAGGAGGTAGAAAATACATATTTTGAACGCAGCCACGTAGCTCTTTCAAATTGGTATATTTGGGTTCCTTAGGGCTTGCTGACAAATAATATGTAAAACGTTACGCAAATAGTCCAGGAATTAATAAATTATACCCAAAATAAAATAGTGAGGATGCCTGACAGCATGGAATCATTTCTGCTCATAAAATTTTTTTTATATAACGTGTTTGAAAAAACCTTACGTTACATAAATAGCCTACCATGTAAACTCCCAATTGATTGGAGCGCAACAAATGAAAGCCTAACCACGATTGGTCGGACTATAAATACTATCTTTCGTTGTTAGGGGAAACGGGGAAAGGTAACATTTTTTCAAACACTTGTCGAAACGGGGCCTCATTGGCTAGACTCGCTGGATATAATCACTTGGGAGCGTTAGTTCGAAACCACTTGTTTAAATAAGCTTGATAAAGCATCAGTGCGTTGAAGCCAGCTCACAATTTTGCTAAAATAAAAGCCTGGAACATAAGCAGATGGAAATTTGTGCCAGTAATTGTGCCAGAATTCATTGCTAATCAACGTATCTGTGTTTATTTCCATGAAATTGTGGTAAGCTTGAACCATTCAGTATCTTTTAATGAAAATTGAATGTAAATTGTTAATTTATGCCTGTATATATATGTGTAGTTCAGTGGCAAACAAGAGATAAAGCCTATAATGCTCCAGCCTGAACAGAGGGTGTCGGAGGGAAGTAAAACGGCATGGAATGGCCAAATAGTACACTGACACCTAGATGATTGACTAGAAAGAAATAATGCTGGAATTGCAGAGGCGTAGTAACCATTAAGGAGGTTAATGCTGGTATAAAGTACTTCAGAATGAAGCTGACAGTTGGCCTAACGCTCTGAACTCAATGTTTGTGCTGTATTGTGATCAGTGTAAAAGAGAGTATAAGTTAGTTATGAAGTAGAAGGTACATCCTTCTTGATTTCAGGGACAGTGGTCTTGATGGTACTGAGCAGCACCTGGTCAGAGCTTTGCTGAATCCAGTGTCGGACAGCATACTCCTTGGTCCTTTTAGCTATCAGTGAGGTGTCTCCAGAGCCCAGAGGAGAATTCGAGCAGAGGAGTCCTTTCCTGCCGCCATCACGCCAGATAAGCTAACTTGGCCAGCTGAGCTCAACATTATGTCCCCTCATCTTGAAATGACTTTATAAAATTAACATTAAGAGGGGAATTTAATTGTCTTAATATCAGGAACTGAGAACATCTCCAATACTAGTCCCAAAAGACAAACTATTGAAGTCATGATGACAAATACCAACAGAGCTTGAACAAAACAAAACCAGTATTACCTCATTTTTACTACTACACAACTGACACACATAGAATATTTGTAATAATATATGTCACTACAATATTCATATTAAATACATTCTGTACATAACTTGTAATTTAAATTGATTGTGATTCCTGGTTCCCTTGTAGTTGAATCAGGACACATATTCATTCATGCCAGTAATGAATACATATTGTTATTTGAAAAGTTACGAGTGACTTCTTTAAGATATTCTCATAGAGTGTTATATGTATGTGAGTGTCACAGTGTTGTTAAGAGTAGTGGATTAAATTAAATTGTTTATCTGTCTGTTGTTGTGACTTACACTTCATCATACACATACCCTAGACACATAACGTAGTCATCACACTATTCCAGAATAATTCTGACTGAGATATATAGATATGTGGTAGCAAGTAAGGTTATATATAATACACTACTCTTATTAGATATATATACCTTCACAGCTGATCTCAGTCAGTACACTAAGTCCCCTATAAATATTTATAACATCCCACTTCACCACATATATTGGGGTCTCGCTCTTGGGATTTTGAATCTTTCCCTATTAAAAATATTGGGGGTAATTCACTTCAGGGAATATAAGAATTAAAAGGTATCCTTGGGTGGAATTAAATAAGGTTGAGCTCACGGTGCCTGTGTTGTCCATTAGAGATTGAATTGTTGGTTAGACATTGTATAAATTTACATGATAGACAATGGCGGACCTGGCCAAATTTCGATCTGCTGCGGTTCAGACTGCAAAAGAGTTAGGATTAGATGGGCAAGTTATGGTTGCCTATGTCACGACGGAATGTGACAAATTTATTGAACGTGAAGAAAGAAGGTTTGAAGCCGAAAGAAAGTTAGAGGCTGACAAGGAAATTAAGAGGTTGCAGATTGAGGCTGAGGCTAAGAAATTGGAGGCAGAAAGAGAAGACAAAGATTAGCTGCAGAAAGGGGGAAAAGAAATTGGAGCAGAAGAGAAGAAGAAGATTGGCTGCAGAAAGGAAGAGAAGAAATTAGCTGCAGAAAGGGAAGAGAAGAAATTAGCTGCAGAAAGGGAAGAGAAGAAATTAGCTGCAGAAAGGGAAGAGAGGAAATTAGCTGCAGAAAGGGAAGCAGAAGATAAAAGATTACAAAGGGAACATGAGTTACGACTAAGGGAGTTTGAGTTTCAAGGCCATGCTCCTGAAAATGGTGCCAGTCCCTTTGCCTCTGATGCTACGGTTACTCAAGGAGCCTCAACCTCAGCTATGAATTTTCATTTAGATCATTTTGTTGAGAAAGACGATGATATTGAGAGCTACCTAAATAGGTATGAACTATTAGCTACCACGTATGGGTTAGAGAGAGAAAGGTGGAGCTTAAAGTTATCTCAGGGACTTCGTGGGGCAGCTTATGAAGTTTTTGCAAAAATGAGCAGAGGTGATCAGGAAAATTATGACATGCTAAAGCAGGCTCTTTTGTTAAGGTATGAAAAGAATGCAGAATTTTATAGGAAAAAATTTAGGAATGCTAAACTACTGTCAGGTGAAACCTATCACCAGTTCTCTGCACGAATAGAGACATACTTGGAGAAATGGACTTCTCTGGGGAAAACCCAAGATCTTAAGGAAATGGTCCTTATAGAGCAATTAAGAGAGTCCATGGCTCCAGACCTGAGAAAGTTTCTCATGGAACAAGGTGCAGAGAGGCTGGGTGAGTTGCTAAATGTTGCTGAAAGGTATCAAGCAGCTCAAGCAGAGGTAACAGGTAATAAAAAGAAACAAGGTGGATAACTTTAGGGCACCACAGAACTTTAATAAATTTGATCCTAGGGATCAAAATAAAGGTAAGCACCAATTTGATAGGCCACGGTATGAAAATAAAAATAAATTCCCACAATTCGATGAAAGGAAATATGATGAAAGAAAATCTTTCAACCAAGGAAAAAGGTGGTGTAAGAATTGTCAGATGGACAATCATGACACTGACCGTTGCAGAAGGAAACCTGTGTATATGGCAACCCTTCAGGTCAGGTCGACCTCAAGACAGGAGGAGGATATTATGTTAGATACCACTCCAGAAGAGATGAGGAAGGCACAGGCTGGGGATAAAACACTCAAGCCTTGTTTCAGAAAATTGTCAACTTGTCATACAACTCCAGGCAAGGGAGATTTTTACATGAAAAACAAGTTGATGTATAGGAAGACTGGAGCTAGATCCAAAGGTCACGGACAGCTGGTTCTTCCAAAAAGATATAGGACAGACTTAATAAGGAGCCTACATGTGAAACCAGATGGGGACCATGAGAAGATAGGTACCATCATTCAAAAGGTGGCTCACAATTATTATTGGCCCAAAGCAAGATGGGACATTGAGAATTTTGTAGAAAGGTGTAGCATAGCACATGAGGGAACACCCACAAGTGGGAACATGGATCAGGACCTGGACACGCCACGGGGCAAAATTAGGCCTGATAATAAAAAGAAAAATAGATTTGATAAAGTGGACCAAATGGAATGGGAAGCCCCTTTTCACGGACAAGCTTCACTTAACTGTTTTACAATGGCCACTATGCGGAGAGTGCAAAAAGATGTCTTACCCCAGGATAAGCCGAAAATCCCTCAATCGGACTTAAACAAACTGGAGGAAGAGGATGTAGAGAGGAAATCTCTCATCAAGAATTTTAAGTGGGGAGAAAGCCCCAAAAGAAAAATTGGTAGCGGTCGTTTTGTGAATGATAATTCTGGGAGGAAAAATCATCACTATAAAGCTTCGAGTGGAAGAGACCATACCGGTGCATGGACAAATAGGTCCACACAATTAAAGGTCCATATGTAGCTTTGTTAAGAACGTGGACTGATGAAAAGGCAGAGGAAAACATTACATCTTCATACCAATATGTGAATGAGCTGACCACTCGGTTAAAAACTGGCTGGAAACTTGCCAATGAAAATTTGAAACAAGCCAGGAAGAAACATGCTGCCTATTATAACAGGAAGGCGAAAGACAGAAATTTGGCTGTGGGAGAGAAAGTACTGCTTCTTTTGCCCGGGAGTCAGAATAAGTTACAAATTGGATGGCAGGGTCCATATACAGTTCTAGAGAAGGTGTCTAGAACAAATTATAAGATAGATAAGAAGGGGAAAGAAAAAATCTATCATGTGAATCTCCTGAAGAAATATTTGGAAAGAGAACATCAGGAAGAGACACACTTGTTGACCTTGTCCATCGCCATGGAGATGAAAAAGGAACCACTTTCATCATTTGAATATCCATTACACCCCTGTGAGACAGCAGCACAGGTGAAAATCAGTACACATTTAACGAAAACTCAGAAAGAGAGAGTGCAACAGGTTCTAAATAATCATGCAGAGGTGTTAACAGACCGACCAGGGCATACAAACCTATTGGAATATGATATGAAACTAATAGACTCCACACCTGTCTGTATGAAACCATATTCGATTCCGTTTGCTAAGGAGAAAGCTTTGAAGGAAGAGATAGACTATCTATTGAAGGAAGGAATTATTTCGCACAGTGAGTCTTCGTATAGTTCCGGTGTTGTACTCTTAAGGAAGCCCTCTGGAGAACATAGACTCTGTATAGATTACAGGAGACTGAATGCTATTACAGAAGGACAGGTGGATCCATTGCCGGATACAAATCAGCTGTTTGCCAGACTAAATAAAGCTAAATATTTCTCAAAAGTGGATCTGAGTAAAGGATACTATCAGATTCCAGTAAAGCCTGAGGTTAGACCATACCTAGCTTTTAGTACCTCAGAAGGACACTATGAGTTTAATAGATTGCCATTTGGATTGAAGAATGCGCCTAGTGTCTTCTCTAGAATGATGAGAAAATTATTGGATCCTCTGAATAATCCCTGTATAACAAATTTTATGGATGATATCCTTATAGCAACAGAAACATTTGAGGAACACATTGACTCTCTGAACATGCTGTTTGATCGACTTAGGGAGGCAAATTTAACAGCCCGACCAACCAAATGTTGCGTTGGATGTAAAGAATTGGAATTTTTGGGACACACAGTTTATCAGGGAAACATGACCCCTGACCCAAAGAATTTAGAGAAACTACAGAAAGCCCCGAGACCACAAACCAAGAAGGACGTGAGATCCTTTGTCTCATTATGTGGTTTCTACCAGAAGTATATCAAAAACTTTAATTCCATATGTGCACCGTTAACTGAATTGACACGTAAAGGACATCCAGATCGCATTACATGGACACCACAATGTGAAATGACTTACCAAGAATTGAAGGAAAAGCTCACAAGTAAACCCATTTTGAAATTACCTGACTTAAGTCAAGAATTCATAGTAAGGACGGATGCAAGTAATATTGGGTTAGGTGCAACTCTACTACAGAAATCAGATGCATTGGATGGGGAATTAAGCCCAGTGGCATATGCTAGCAGAAAGTTGAATAAAGCTGAAATCAACTACTCAACTAGCGAAAAAGAATGTCTTGCAGTAATATGGGCAATAAAGAAATTCAATATTTATCTGTATGGGAAGGCATTTAAGTTGCAAACAGACCACAAACCTTTATCGTTTCTAGCACAGGCTAAGCATGAGAACTCTAGGTTACTCCGATGGTCTTTACTTCTGGCTCCATATAATTTTAGCATTGAGTATATATCTGGAAAAACCAATTTGGGAGCGGATTTTTTAAGCCGCCATCCGTGTGATGAGAATCACCGTAAACCCCAGAAATACTAATAAATTTCTCTATGTGTATATAGAATAAAGGACTGACATATAATGTCTGTTTTAAGAGGGGAGGTGTCGTGGAATATTCTAATCCACATATATAAATTATCAAGTAAATCTAAAGCCTAACAAATAAATATAATAAATAAAGGAAGAAGAATGGTAAAGAACAGTGCTGTCACAATGACTGTACTCGAAATCCCCCTTGTTTTCTGCTTCGTCTGCAAATTGTAACGCTTTCACGTTGATAGTAAAAGCTTACTGTATTATACCCGCTTTCTTCAATGAAACGTGTGCTGTATTACTAAGAAAAACCTTGAAATATGCAAGTTGACCTAAATTTTAAATTCCATTCATGTCTTTTTCTACACTGCGTTACCAAAACGAACGAACAGATGGACAAAAGGATAAAGAGAGAGGGGAGGGCTGAAAATCAGGAACGCATGCAACACGCGTCGCGCGATACACAAATGCTGCCATCACGCGTGTAAGTCTACATGCACTAATTTTTTTTCAGACGGACAGTGATAAAATACACTACCCTTTCCCAGAGTTAGGTTTATAAATCATAAAAAACTCTTATTAGGAAAGATAACAATAGATGGGTTTACGGTTGAAAACATTACAGTACCCAGACAGCACATCTTCGAAACAGGAGGTAGAAAATACATATTTTGAACGCAGCCACGTAGCTCTTTTAAATTGGTATATTTGGGTTCCTTAGGGCTTGCTGACAAATAATATGTAAAACGTTACGCAAATAGTCCAGGAATTAATAAATTATACCCAAAATAAAATAGTGAGGATGCCTGACAGCATGGAATCATTTCTGCTCATAAAATTTTTTTTATAATGTGTTTGAAAAAACCTTACGTTACAGAAATAGCCTACCATGTAAACTCCAAATTGATTGGAGCGCAACAAATGAAAGACTAACCACGATTGGTCGGGCTATAAATACTATCTTGGTTGTTAGGGGAGACGGGGAAAGGTAACATTTTTTCAAACACTTGTCGAAACGGGGCTCATTGGTCAGACTCGCTGATATACACACTTGGGAGCGTTAGTTCGAAACCACTTGTTTAAATAAGCTTGATAAAGCATCAGTGCGTTGAAGCCAGCTCATATTTTTGCTAAATAAAAGCCTGGAACATAAGCAGATGGGAATTTGTGCCAGTAATTGTGCCAGAATTCATTGCTAATCAACGTATCTGTGTTTATTTCCATGAAATTGTGGTAAGCTTGAAACATTCAGTATCTTTTAATGAAAATTGAATGTGAATTGTTAATTTATGCCTGTATATATATGTGTAGTTCAGTGGCAAACGTGAGGTAAAGCCTATAATGCTCCAGCCTGAACAGAGGGTGTCGGAGAGAAGTAAAACTGCATGGAATGGCCAAACAGTACACTGACACCTAGATGATTGACTAGAAAGAAATAATGCTGGAAGTGCAGAGGCGTAGTAACCATTAAGGAGGTTAATACTGGTATAAAGTATTTCAGATGAAGCTGACAGTTGGCCTAAAGCTCTGAACTCAATGTTTGTGATGAGTTGTGATCAGTGTAAAAAGAGAGTATAAGTTAGTTATGAAGTAGAAGGTACATCCTTCTTGATTTCAGGGACAGTGGTCTTGATGGTACTGAGCAGCACCTGGTCAGAGCTTTGCTGAATCCAGAGTCGGACAGCATACTCCTTGGTCCTTTTAGCTATCAGTGAGGTGTCTCCAGAGCCCAGAGGAGAATTCGAGCAGAGGAGTCCTTTCCTGCCGCCATCACGCCAGATAAGCTAATTGGCCAGCTGAGCTCAACATTATGTCCCCTCATCTTGAAATGACTTTGTAAAAATAACATTAAGAGGGGAATTTAATTGTCTTAATATCAGGAACTGAGAACATCTCCAATACTAGTCCCTAAAGACAAACTATTGAAGTCATGATGACAAATACCAACAGAGCTTGAACAAAACAAAACCAGTATTACCTTATTTTACTACTACACAACTGACACACATAGGATATTTGTAATAATATATGTCACTACAATATTCATATTAAATACATTCTGTACATAACTTGTAATTTAAATTGATTGTGATTCCTGGTTCCCTTGTAGTTGAATCAGGATCCATATTCATTCATGCCAGTAATGAATACATATTGTTATTTGAAAAGTTATCAGTGACTCTTTTAAGATATTCTCATAGAGTGTTATATGTATGTGAGTGTCACAGTGTTGTCAAGAGTAGTGGATTAAATTAAATTGTTTATCTGTCTGTTGTTGTGACTTACACTTCATCATACACATACCCTAGACACATAACGTAGTCATCACACTATTCCAGAATAATTCTGACTGAGATATATAGATATGTGGTAGCAAGTAAGGTTATCTATAATACACTACTCTTAATAGATATAGATACCTTCACAGCTGATCTCAGTCAGTACACTAAGTCCCCTATAAATATTTATAACATCCCACTTCACCACAATTTCTCTCTAACATAGACATTTGTTTTGTGCTCTTTATAGCAAATGCGCAAAATTCTTCTATAACATTTATGCTCGAAAGCCTGAATCCTTCGCTCCGTATCTGCAGTGAGTGTCCAGCCCTCACACCCATACAAGAGAATAGATAATACAAGTGATTTGTATAATTTGATCTTCACAGGAAAACTGATGTTACTTTTCCAGATCACATTCAACCTTGTCATGGCAGATGAGGCCATCTCAAGTCTTGTCTTGATTTCTTTAATTGATCTTCCATCACTACATATAGTGGACCCGAGATATTTAAAGGTGTTAACTTCTTCTAACATTTGCCCATTTAACGTAATGTTGGTCGGAACATGTTTCTTATGGCTATTCACCAATATCTTGCTTTTTTCTATATTAATGTCCATCCCATACGTTCTTGTTACTTTCTCCAGTCTAGAGGTAAGGTCTTGAAGTTCTGATTCTGATCCAGCTATCAGATCAATATCATCAGCAAAACGTAGGTTGCACAGAGGTCGGCCTCCAATCGATATGGTTGATTTATAATCGTAGAGAGCCTCCTGCATAATATGTTCTAGATATATATTAAAGAGCACTGGTGACAGGATACATCCTTGGCGAACTCCTACAGTTGTTTTGAAAAATTCTCCAATGTCGTTGCTTACAAAAACAGCACTGCTTGCTTCCTTGTATAGTGCTTCAATGATATCTATGATTGTTGGTGTCGTTTTCATAGTGATGAATTGAAACGCGAATGGTTACAACGGAATAAATGTCAACAATGTTTTTAAACGAAAACCAACAAGTATCTTGAATTGGGTGAACTGGTCAAGTATTGGCAGCACACAAGTCGTTGGTAACTTTACATAGATTTTATTCACCAGGACACGAAGTGGACAAGACGGACATCGTCACAGGCGCAAAGATCACACGACAACATATTAATTATTGCTGCTAAAGTTCCTGAAGATTCTCTTCTAGTAAAGACCTCTGTCCATAGACTAAGGATTACAAAACTGTTACCGTATAATATCCTTCTCAGTCACGACCGTTGACCTTCTTTCAAGGACGTCTATCATGGTAACGTATTCATACTCTGGGATGAAATCTTCCATATTACATTTGTTAAAATTCCCAGACGTTCATCCTACATAGCGTTGTACATCATATAATTTCACACAAAGTCATATACGATAATCCTATCAGTTAAAGGCTTTCAGTTGGCTAACCTCTCTTTACATCCATGCCACGACTTTGGCATTGAAGCATGTACGGCATTTAAAACATGTGCATAAGGTAAACAATATAACTTCTTCTACTCGTAGGAATTCTCCGTCTACGATCCAAATCTTAAAGGCAAGCGACTCTGTAGATCCATTCTAGGAATGATAAAATTCCCGCTAGATTAGTAGTAGAGCGGCCTTTTTATGCAGCATTAAAATAAGAAATGGGCGATAACTTACGTGACATAACTGCGATTGGCTTCGACCTGAAGACCAATACAAATCACAATAATAAATGGCTTCCTTCAACATGCCATTGGATACACAATATAAAATTACAATCATGGACACAAGCCAGTTCCATGTTTCCACTTCAAAACATGACGTCACAAACTACTCAACTAGGTTACACGTGCGTCCAAAGCAACTCACACAGCATTGTGCACGTCAGTGCGTGAATCAATCGAACGCACAAATAATATAACTATCTCAAGACTGGTGCGTACATTTGGTAGGACCGACGACTACCCCCTTAGGTAATAAATGTACGTAACAGCTCCCTTATTACCTCCCCTTAAAAAAAATTAATCCCATTAATTTTTTTCGAACTAATTACTCGAGAGAGGTGAGTCAAAACTACAACAATATATACAATGCATAAAGTTATATCATATTAAGAAAAGAATATTGACTTGAAATTAATATAACTAAATGACAGTATGCATTAAAGCACACATCCACCATCGACCTACTTTGGAACGATGTGGTAATATTCGAAGTAAAAAGAAGTTGAAAAAATGAAAATGAAAAATCAACAAAAAAGATGATAATAAAATTCAACTAAGTTTTTCAAAAGAAAATCGAAACATATGATTTCAAAAATGAAAATGAACAGCAACACTGATGATAATCAATGATAAAAGAATCAGTGAAACAGAAAATTTTGAAATACAATGTGCAAAAATGAAGCAATGCAAAATTAAACACTTTAAGAAGCAACGCACTTACTGATATCTAGCACTAGTAAGTTTGACTAGTTATCTAAAAGTGAAATATCATGTAGTGGGATACGTGACTACACGTATTGCGAGACACTAATAACGTTAGTAGATGTGTGATTTATAAACAATCAAATTGATTAAATTGAATTAATCTAATTCTAGTACTTAATTACACATAAATAAATAACTAGTAATTTATTCTAAGTAATTCTAATTTCAGTCATTGTGAATATTCGTTCAGAACTATTTAGAGTCAACAAGAATATGTTCCTAATGTTCCATGCACGAAATAAGTTTACGAACACGATATGTAGTGTAATATGTTCCATAACACTAACGAATGTCTATTTGTTGCTTTTTACCAATGTTTCCATACTAAAAAAAAATGTTACTTTAATATCACTGTTCCCGTTCTAATAAAACGTTACTTCACAAGAAATAATGTTATAATCCATATGTAAGTATGTTCTGAAAGTTATATTTATACGAATACTGCAAAACTATACATAGTCTTCACAGATGTACAATTAATGACACTGTACAAAGTTATTCATGTTTCGGTGAGGACGTTTCTCCATCTAAAAGTAGTTTAGTTTCACCAAGTTCACTAGGGCATCTTGAAAGACAGTCTGCAAATACATTCTGCACTCCAGGAATAGCTCGTATCTCAAAATGGAACGGTTGAAGAGCTATAGCGTAACGCGCTGACTTTGATGACTTAACGTTCCCTGTATTCAATGCGGTAAGAGCTTTCTGGTCAGACTCCACCACAAAGTGTGATCCGAGGAGATAACGATCCAGTTTTGTGATTGCCCAGACAAGAGCAAGGAGCTCTTTGTCTAGAACGGAGTAATTTATCTCGCTCGTTGTAAGCTTTCTGGATACGTACATAACAGGAAATAAGGTGCCTCCGTATTCCTGCATCAAAACTGCCGCAATAGCGTAGGAAGAAGCATCACTGCGAAGAACAAAGGTGAGATCTTTGTTAGGCAACCTTAAAAAAGGCTTATTTGAAAAAATTTGTTTTATATAGTCTAACGCCGTTTGGTGATCCTGCGACCACTTTATTACATTAGGTGTGCCCTTCTTCAGTAAAGACGAAAGAGGTGCAGTTATAGTAGACAAATGAGGGATGAATTTAGAATAGAACTGTATTAGTCCTAAGAGTGACCTCACTTGTTTTTTTGTCTTAGGTGCTGAGATGTTTAAAATTTTAGAGACGTTACTGTCTTCTGTATACATTAAACCGCGACCTATACGGTGACCAAGAAATGAGATGTCATGAAAACCGACAAAAGCCTTTGAAGGTTTCGCTGTTAAGTTATAATCCTGTAAGGTAGAAAGTAAAGATTTTAAACCCTGAATATGTTCATCCCAAGAGTCACTAAAAAGACAGATGTCATCTATATAAGTAATGACATCGGGACGATGAGACAATATGCGGCGCATCATGCGTACAAAGGTAGCTGGCGCATTCATTAACCCGAAAGGCATAAAATTCCATTGAAAAAGACCCCGTGGTGTCGAGAAAGCGGTGAATGGCTTTGCTTTCGTAGTGAGTGGCACTTGCCAATAACCCTTTGAAAGGTCAAATTTCGAAAAGAATGTGGCATGAGATAATTTCTCTAATAAGTCGTCTAAAAGAGGTAATGGTTCCGCATCGAATTTTGTAACTTTGTTTAACTTCCTGTAATCTACGCAAAGACGTATATTGTTGTCTTTCTTCCTAATGATTACCATAGAAGAAGAATATGGTGATGAAGATGGTTCAATTATATTTAATTGGAGCATATCATCCAATTCCTTATCAACCTTATCACGAAAGTGTAAAGGAATAGGATATGGGCGAACTCGAATCGGTGTATCGTCAGTCAGAATAATGTCATGTTGGATGACTGACGTATGACCTGGGATGTCAGTGAGGACATCCTCATACGTGTGTAGAATTTTAGAGACTTGCTGACGTTGATCATCAGTAAGAGTAGATGAGATAGTAACATCATTCCATTTCTCAGTGGAATGGAGTGGTACAACTGGTATTGGTAGTTGTACATCATCGAAAGAAGATTCCTCTTCTTGGATGACTGACAAACTAGAATAGTGTTGAATAGGTGGTGTAGGATCGTCAGTTGCTTGGAACACCGATTGTAGATAATCAGGACGTGAGTAATACTCCTTCAACATGTTAATGTGGAAGGTTTTATGTTTGCCATTAACATCAACGATGTAGTCGACATCGGATATTCTTGAGATGATCCTGAAAGGACCTCTCCAGGTAATTAAAAGACGATTGTTATGCGCAGGGAGTAATACAAAAGCTTCATCACCAGGTATGAGCTGGCGAAGACGTCTATATTTGTTTGCAGATAGACGAGCTTTTTCTTTGGCATGTTCGGATGATGCAGTAGCTAGTCTACAAGCATCTATGATTTTCTTTCTAAGAGAGATCACATACTCATAAGAGGATTGAGTTTCCTCTTCAATATTCTCATCCACCAATAAGTCGTGGATTAACGACATCGGACCGCGTGGTTGCATGCCAAAAACAAGCTGGAACGGAGAAAACCCCGTTGCTTGATTTTGTACCTCGCGATACGCAAAGAGACAAGCGGGTAGGACCCGATCCCAGTCTTGGGGATGGTCTTGAGTCATCTTACCCAACAACTGCTTGAGTGTCCTATTGAGACGCTCAATTAACCCATTTGACATCGGATGATAAATAGAACTAAGAGATCTGTCTATACCTAATGTCTTCATAACTTGAGACATGGATTCAGAAATGAACTGAACCCCATGATCCGACAAGATTTTCCGTGGAAAACCAATGCGTGAGAAGATTAACATCAATGCCTCTGCTACACTGGCAGATGAAGTGTTCTTGAGAGGGATGGCCTCAGGCCAACGAGTGCACATATCAATGCACGTAAGAATATGCGTATGCCCTCTAGCAGATGGAAGCATTGGACCAATAATGTCAATGGCCATTTTATCAAATGGTCTAATCGGGATGTCCGCAGCTTGAATAGGAGCCGCATGAAATGGACCCCGTACCTTAACTTCTTGACATATCAAACAGGACCGACAATAGAGAGTAACATCTCTATGGACGCCTGGCCAGTAGAATGCCGAAAGCACTCTGGATTTGGTACGCGAAAAACCCATATGGCCCGCACATTGCGAGTCATGAGCATGTCGTAATATACGAGATCTCATACAGGATGGGACAAGAATCTGAGAACATAAGGATAAATCCTTTTCCCGTATTACTCTAACCAAAATCCCATTTTTAAGTATAAAGTCATGTCTAGATTTTGCAAGTTTGTTGCTTGTATTCTTTTTGTTAACATACTGAAAGAATTTTTTTAATGAATTATCATTCTTTTGCAATGTTGCAAACAACTCCCGTGAAATAGGAGCATCATCATCACAAGTGGTATGAACTGTAGGTTCAATAGGTGTATCATGCGACATATTAGTAGCTTGCGCTCTAGTCACTACTGCATTTGCAGTTTGAATATGTCGCTCTTCCCATTCAGCTATTTGCTGTGGTGTACACTCTTTAATACCATGTATGCGACCCAGTATTACATCACAAATTGGGTTAGGCAGAAGACATGCTTGGATCTTTCCTGTAAAGAAAGGTGTGTGAAGATCAATAATAGCAGTGGGAAATGTTTCAATAGTGCCACCAAATGTTACACATTTGACAACCCGGCCCGTGGCACAACTTGGGTTGATCAGCGAAGTCCGGACACCGATTGTTGTACAACCTGAGTCAAATAGGAGAGAGCATGAAATATTATTGACAAATCCCTTGTGAAACTTAAGAGAGCCCTGTCCCTGGTGTACTGACGCAGCAGTGGCTGTACAGACTGCAGGCAGGCTAGGCAAGGTATGTCCGCAACGCAGCGTCGTGATCGCCTTAGGCTGGAAAAGAGTCGAGCATTCTGGACAGTCTTTCACCTGGGAACAATCTAGAGAACAAGACATAGCATTGTGAGTTTCAGCTACTTTACCCTGTTCAATGTTAGCCTGTGTATCATTAAAAGCAACATTAGAATGTCTACCTGTATTATTCGACGATCTATCTCGTCGGCGCGATCGATTGTGATTTTTGTCATTAAAATTGCCATAATTGTCGTTTCTGCTAGAGTTAAAATTTGGATTAGTCCGATAATTTGTAGAATGATCGTTATGATGTTGGTTAAATGGTTTATTTCCAAAAAATTGTCTGTTTTGCGGACCCTGAGACCTTGATCTCCAGTTTTGTTTATTATAATGTCCTTGATTATTTTTAAAATAATTGTTACCAAAATCTCGCGATCTGTGAGTTTGGTTCCAAGAAACATTAAATGGAGCAGATTGTTGAAATTGCTTCCCTTTGTAAAAGTTATCATTGTTGAAATTATGATTATTTCCCTTATTGACATACCTATCAGCACTAAAAGAACGATTGCGTGAAAAATTGTTTTGTTGTGCTGCAAAAGCAACAGGCAATTCACTCTTAATCTGCGCGTTACTTAGATCCATGTTTGGGTGAGCAGTGCAAAAATTTTTTGCATGTTCTTCTAAGTTTTTCATTGATAAAGGTTTCCGTTCGTGTAAAAATGCGAGAAATGTAGGATTTACCGACGAAAGTACCTTATCGCGCATCAGTAAATCAAAGAGACCTTCATACGACTTTTCAATTTTGGATAATTCGATCCATCTTTCTAATGTTAGTCGTATCTGTGACAGAAAATCACTAAAATTTCTGGCAGATTGAGGTAGTAATGTGTGAAATCTCAAACGATATTCGTTTTCTGTCATTTGGAATTTTTGCAGAAGTGCTGCTCTAAGAGCATTGTAGTCATTTTTCTCACCAATGCTGGTGGTATGATAAACTGCTAATGCATCCCCTGTAAGTAATCTGGATAAATATGTACAGTATAGCGCTTTATCCACGTTATAAGACCCACAAGTGGCCTCAAACCTATCTAGGAAGAATATTACGTCATCAGACGGGGGATTAAATTTTGGTAATTTAAGGTGAATTTCCTTAAAATTATCATGTCTGGATGAAGTTTGGCTTTCAAAAGTTCTCTGAGAATTAGCTTCCTGAGTTAACCTAATTCTCTCATATTCTGACTCTGCTAATTTCAGTTCATGCTGTCGTTTTTTTTCATTCTCTTCCATCTCAAGCTGAAGTCGTTTTACATTTTGTTCAGCTATTAATCTTCTTTCTTCCATTTCCTTCTGTTTCTGTTCCATTTCCTTTTTAAGTCTTTCTTCAGCCTCCTTTTGTTTCTGTTCTGCCTCTCGCAGAAATCGTTTCTCTTCTAATTCAGCTGCTAATCTCATTTTTTTCTCATCTTCCTCAGCAGTTAATCTCATTTTTTTCTCATTCTCCTCAGCCTCAATCCGTTTCTGATCTGCCTCAAATTTCATCTTCTTCTCATGTTCCTCAGCCTCAATCCGTTTTTGATCTGCCTCAAATTTCATCTTCTTCTCATGTTCCTCAGCCTCAATCCGTTTTTGATCTGCCTCAAATTTCAAATTTTCCAAACGTAAAGTTTCCAATCTTCTCTGATCAGCTTCTATTTCTTGAGCTTTCTTATATTCTGACATAGCGAATTGTCTTACCTCTTCAGCAGGTATTTGCAAAGCTTTTGCTTGCTTAATGAAATAGTCTAAGGTAGCCATTATTCAAGATTGTATTATGTAATAATACAATTTAAAAGTGTTACTACAACTAGTGTTCTTCGTTCCTGTTCTAGAACGGTAAAATCAATTTATATAATAGGCAATAATATTAATAATTAATAATGTAATTTATAACATGTAATGGTGTGAAAGCAGTAATGTGACAGACAATAGCACAATAATGACACGACAAGATATTCAAAACAAACGAAGACGTTCGCAGAAATCCAATTAAAATAAAATGAGAAACTAAAATGGAATGTCGTAAAGAATTACGATGATAACTGCGATTAAATAATGCACAAGACAATTGACAACACAGTGTAAAAAACATAGGTTTTGTAAAAAACTAAACGACAGGAAAGGTGAGATGGACGCGAAATACAAACAAAATTCATCATAAAACCAAGGTACAAGTAAAAATAGCTACCAAAAACAACAAGTAAACGTGACACTACAGCTAAAACAGACAGGTGTCACAGACCACCAGACACAGTGGACCTAAAATCCTTCTACGCTCACGCGTAGGAACATTCCACTGCGGGAAGTCTGCAAAATAATGTCCTACAGAACGTCTGACGAAGAGCCCGAATTGGCTTCGAGATGGATCTCGTTCGTCAGATCTACCTCCCAACCTCCCGCGAAGAATACACAACATATAACACATAACACGGAAAATATATAAGTGGACATAATCAATTAAGGCACAGCTAATAGTAATAAAGTGTATAACGGATACAAGTTATACTTAGCTCGCGTGCAGGTAAAATTCAAAGTGCCTTGTCCCCGTGTATGTACGTTAGAGGATGCAATACTTCGCTCTGCGTATATCAAACTAGCTCGCACGTAATAATGATGAAGAGATGATCTCCAAGTAATCAGTCACTGTGAAACTTGACGTGGAGGTTGATTGAAGACCTTGAGCATTTGAGTTGATTTTGATTCATATTCCGCTAGGATCCAAATTGAGATGATGTCGCCTTGAAAGTAAAAATTCTTCTTTTCAAACGATCAATTGGATGGGTACGTTCCTGAAATTACTTCCAGACCGCACTGGCCTACCAGTTATTGTTGGTGTCGTTTTCATAGTGATGAATTGAAACGCGAATGGTTACAACGGAATAAATGTCAACAATGTTTTCAAACGAAAACCAACAAGTATCTTGAATTGGGTGAACTGGTCAAGTATTGGCAGCACACAAGTCGTTGGTAACTTTACATAGATTTTATTCACCAGGACACGAAGTGGACAAGACGGACATCGTCACAGGCGCAAAGATCACACGACAACATATTAATTATTGCTGCTAAAGTTCCTGAAGATTCTCTTCTAGTAAAGACCTCTTTCCATAGACTAAGGATTACAAAACTGTTACCGTATAATATCCTTCTCAGTCACGACCGTTGACCTTCTTTCAAGGACGTCTATCATGGTAACGTATTCATACTCTGGGATGAAATCTTCCATATTACATTTGTTAAAATTCCCAGACGTTCATCCTACATAGCGTTGTACATCATATAATTTCACACAAAGTCATATACGATAATCCTATCAGTTAAAGGCTTTCAGTTGGCTAACCTCTCTTTACATCCATGCCACGACTTTGGCATTGAAGCATGTACGGCATTTAAAACATGTGCATAAGGTAAACAATATAACTTCTTCTACTCGTAGGAATTCTCCGTCTACGATCCAAATCTTAAAGGCAAGCGACTCTGTAGATCCATTCTAGGAATGATAAAATTCCCGCTAGATTAGTAGTAGAGCGGCCTTTTTATGCAGCATTAAAATAAGAAGTGGGCGATAACTTACGTGACATAACTGCGATTGGCTTCGACCTGAAGACCAATACAAATCACAATAATAAATGGCTTCCTTCAACATGCCATTGGATACACAATATAAAATTACAATCATGGACACAAGCCAGTTCCATGTTTCCACTTCAAAACATGACGTCACAAACTACTCAACTAGGTTACACGTGCGTCCAAAGCAACTCACACAGCATTGTGCACGTCAGTGCGTGAATCAATCGAACGCACAAATAATATAACTATCTCAAGACTGGTGCGTACATTTGGTAGGACCGACGACTACCCCCTTAGGTAATAAATGTACGTAACAATGATGTTGGTATCAAAATTGAATTTTCTCATTACTTGCCATAAGCCTTCATGCCAGACTCGATCGAAGGCTTTTGTGAAATCGATGAAGTTATGGTATAAATCGTGTTGATGTTGGAGATGTTTTTCGATAAGTAATCTAATATTGAAGATTTGTTCTGAGGTACTTCTTTTTGGTCTAAAGCCAGCCTGTTCCTCTGACAAGATTTCTTCTGATTTCTGTTTTATTCTGTTCAAAAGTATCCTTAACATTACCTTACTTGGATGACTAATAAGGCTAATGGTTCTGTAGTTCTTGCACATTTTTAGATTTCCTTTCTTTGGAAGCGGTATTACTAATGACTGCGTCCATTCTTTTGGCCATTTTTTTGTACTCCATATCTTCTGGCAAATTGTTGTCATGATTTTTACTATATCTGGTCCTCCATATTTCAAGAGCTCTGCTGGTATATTATCCACACCCGGTGACTTCCCTCCTTTCATCGAACATATAGCCTCTTCCACTTCTTCCCGTAATATTGCTGCATTTCCGAGTTCCCTGTTTTCGCACTTAATGTTGTTTAATATGCCTAAGTCAGTGTCAAGTTTACAGTTATATAATTCTTTACAATATTCTGTCCACCTTCTCGTTACAGCTGTTTTTTCATTGAGCAGATCCCCATTGCTATCCTCTATGACAGTTACCCTGGGCTGTTGAGGTTTTGATAGTTTTCTTAATGTGTCAAAAGCTGCCTTGCTGTTACCTTTTATTAGCCCCGTATTAATGGACTCACATTGATCAGCTACCCATTTTTCTTTGGCCTGTTTCATTTTCTTCCTAATATTTTTGTTCACCATACTGTATTGCCATGCTGCTTCAGGAACCTCTTTCTTAACCTTTTTCATTTCCCGCCGTGTATCACATAACTTTAGAATGTCATCTGTAACCCATGGTTTGTTTATTTTCTTTCTTTTACCAAGTATTTCTGTTGCTGATTCAATGAGCACGTCTTTCATGTTCTCTGTGATTGAGTTGATATCATCCTCCAAAAAGTTGAGAGCTGCGAATTTTCCTCCAACAGTTGCCTCAAAGATTCCCGCGATTTCTGGATCTTTCAGTTTGTCTAAATTGAATCTTAACTGAGAACATCTGTTTTGATTATAGTTCTTTTTAAGTTTAAGCTTGAGCGTCATCAATACCATGTCGTGATCACTACCAATGTCGGCGCCAGGAAAAGTCCTAGTCTTGGCTTTATTAATACTGGACTTGAATCTTTTGGATACAAGAATAAAATCAATTTGGCCATGTATCTCAGTTTTTGGGGCATGCCACGTTGTTCTTCTTGATAACTTATGAGGAAATAGTGTATTTGCAAGGGTTAGTTTATAGTTGCTGGCAAATTCTAGTAGCCTTAGTCCTCGATCGTTGGTTTCTCCTGTCCCAAATTTCCCTACTGTACCAGCCCAGTGACCGTATGCATCTGGCCCTATTTTAGCATTCCAATCACCTAACACGATGAGAAGATCTTTCTTTGGAATTTTCTTAATTGCTTCATCCAGATTGTCATAAAATGTTTCAATTGCCTCATCCTCATAGTCAGTAGTGGGGGCATATACCTGTATGATGGAGATGTTCTTTGGATGTGCTGCAATACGTATGGTGATAAGCCTGCTATTTATTGGGGTGCAGCTGATGACAGAGTTCAATCTATCTTTATGTACGATAAAACCTACTCCATGCTGATGTTTAGACTCATCTCCACTAAACCAAATTTTGTGACCATCATCCGTTATTGATTCACCTAATCCTGTCCATCTGACTTCTGCTAGGCCCAGGATGTCCCACGAGTATCTAACAAGTTCATGCGTTAGTTCTTTGACTTTTCCACACGCATATAGCGTGCGTACATTCCAAGTTCCAACAACAAAGCTTTCTCTTGGAAGTTTCAAAACAGGTGTTTGTACCTCATTCGCTGACTTATCACTCTCAAGGGGCAATGAGAGCGCGGTCGTTGTTAATCCGGGCATCGGCCGATCCGGCAAATTATTACTGAGTTGACTTTCCATCATAGCATTTCAGTGGGCAAGAGGTTTGCTTGGCGGTGCCCATCTCCTCTCCAAGTATCCTTGCAGGTACATACAAAAATGTACCTGGAGCAGTAACAATAGCCCTCAATAAATCTGTAATGTTTTGAAACACTGTCCGATCGACACATCACAAAACCGCCATCTTGGCTGCTTGTATCAACACAAACAGCGAACTCACATGATAGGCAAACTTGATGTTTTCATCTTTAAAATACTTAGCAACATAATCCAGAAAAAGCCAAACACACTACAAACTCATACAGCCTTAATAAGGGCTGTTACCACTGATGCAGCCTCCAAAACGACGACATGAAATGCACAACACAAAAGTGCGGCCTACCACGCCGCCATCTTGGCCTACATCTAATATCTGGTAATAGAATATCTGGTAAGAAATCGCTACGCATTACTTTATTTCACTCGTTGTACTAGCGAGAAAAATCTAAGTGAAGAACAAATGTTAAAAGTTATCAATTCTTAAAACTTTAGCACTTTTATCCTTTTTATCAGGAAATTATGAAATAAAAATCTCCACGAAAACTAGTAACAAATCCACACAAGGAAATCTGGTTTCTAGGACTGCGCTTATACTATTCAAAATTCTGACTGACAACTGATGATGGGGTTTAGAAAACAACAGTATATATATTGTCACGAGAGGGTAGATGTTATTGAAATTAATAAGTATTCTGGACACAAAGTTGTATCAGGTGATACCAGGAAAGTGCCAGATAAGAGACTGGTCTTATAAGCAATACCCCCTTCTCTGAAAAGAGTATGGGTGTATAGACATCAAAGGTAAGATCAAGCTGTATAAGTTCCTAGTTATGATGATAGTGTATTATCCTAGGTTCCTAAATGCACCTCTCAAGATCCTCCTCTGTTTATAATGTTAAGCTCTGCTAGGGGAATTAAACTAAAATACTAACCAACAAGAAATGTAACTTAACTTAAATAATTCATGTAAGTCTGTTGGTTAAAATTTACAATTTATTTTGTACACGTTTTCTTTTCTTTGTGAAAATCTTTCACTGAACTCAGATTTTGACTACAACATAAAATTATTAAAATCACTTGTAAAATGTTCACAAATATCTACAGTCTTTAAAATTTATATTGATAATTCTACTTTCCTGGCTGAACTCAATCTGGTTGTAGACTCTGTAGTTTTGGATCAATAATAGTTCTTCAGTTACTGAATTACAGTCAATTACTGAATCTGAATGTGCCTATCTAGATGCACTGAATTGTCATCATTATCTACTGTCTTAGATGACATAGTTATTGTGGTCTATCTGGTTCTACACTGGACAGTAGCCTTGTATGGCCACTTATCTTTTCTGCTGGTTTTTGTAGCCTGTCACACTTCTGTTCTGGAAAGAAAGAACAACTGAGTTTCCTCCAAGCGGTGGATACTGGGTGGCTGTCCCTCTAGATTTAAAGGGCGCTCGCACCACTAGCTCCTATATTTGTGGCTGGCTCTTTTCAGGTATACTTTTATTAAAGGATGTAACCTGAAACATAATTTGTTAACCACTGTATTGTCTATCTCTATCTCTCTAGCACAGATATAGGGGATGAGAGACAGTTTCTTACAGTGTACAGATAGACGCACAGGGCATAATACATCAGTAATAACACAATCCAGTTCACTGTGAATATAATCTGTCTCCCAATCCTTGGTTACAGTTATTTGTCCATGATTCGCCTCCATACAGTTATTAGGTCTTGTGGAACATATTATGTAATATTTTAAACAATACAGTAATGCAATTCCTTTCATCCTTTCCTTCGTTCGTGGTGTGTGTTCCATTCCTTCAAGAAATAATTCTTTAAATGCTTTTCTGAAACTATGAACACACTTTCCGCTGCCATTCTCAATTTATTTGAATATACACAGGCTTGGTTTTGCCTCCAAAAATTACAGCGTGGTTTAAAACCCATCTACACACTTACTAACGCACGATGTGATTAATTAATTATATACATATATATATATATATATATATATATATATATATATATATATATATATATATATATATATATATATATATATATATATTCTTTCTTACCCTTAAGTACATACAGTCGAGCTGTTAATGGTCATACAGTCTGCTCTCAGATGCAGAAGGCAAAGAATGTCTGACTGACAGACTGTCGCTCTTACTGTAGTTAGAAAATTTTATGGCCTTCTTCCAAACGAGGGCAATACTTTATATAGGTCACGGCCAAACGACACGAAAAGCAATAATGCTGAAGTGTGTTGCATACTGAAACACTTGCATCCTTTTTGTCGAGATGTGCGTGTATGAAAAACTAGGAATTTAAATATCTTCCTTAGACCTGGACCGATTTCCTTCATCTTAGGCTTAAAATACGCCCTGGATTATTCTATATCTTTCTAGATACTTGTCCTTTCTTTACATAAATCCATCTTTTCATAGGCGTAGCTTAAACAGCAAAATTTTCGACTTGCCTAATGTCTCGATGCATTCCACTCGAGATTTCTCCATTCGTATAATGCTTTTCGTGGAAGTTTTTACACTTACTTATCAAGGAACATTCCTATTATTAAATTACTGACTTCTTCCATGCGGTACTTCGTTCATAGTCCTATAATTTAATTCCATCCCCAACTGGTTTACACAGATTTGAGACTGGCCATGTTAGCCCAATACATTCGTAAACACTGTGAATAAAGGTGCCGTTTCATTGGCCCGTCAAGGACACACTGTTATAAAGTATGGCGTACCGTTGAGGTATGAGTGACCTGTTGTGAATCAGAATTCACGACATTATTAGAACGTGCTTTCTTCTTCCGTTGGATTTTAGCTCAGATGATGAAGATAAGCATTTTTTTTTAGCAATAAAGTATTTTAAATTTTACAGTACATTTTTTTTAAGAGCTAGCGCTATTGCGCACTTAATAGACATAGTGTAAACACGATTAAGGCTTTTAATTGCGATATTCGCTTTATTGCGGTGGTCTGAAACCGAACCCACAATATCTCCGAGGTATACCTGTTTATATATATATATATATATATATATATATATATATATATATATATATATATATATATATATATATATATATATATATATATATATATATATATATATATATAGATATATATATAGATATATATATAGATATATATATAGATATATATATATAGATATATATATATATATATATATATATATATATATATATATATATATATATATATATATATATATATATATATATATATATATATATATATATATATATATATATATAGATATATATAGATATATAGCAACGCGCGACAATTAAAACAAAAAAACAAGCGGTTGTCTTTCAGTAAACAACATACTGTAGAATATGTTTCGATGGTTTACTTTCAGATAAGGTACGGAATCGAGGCAGGAAAAGAGCTGGCACTGTCTGGATAAGGTTTCAAAGAATTCCGACAACATGTGTTGATGGATAGGAGAAATGTTTCCCGCAGCGCATCCCCACCGGCATCTGTTCAGAATGTCCAGTAGATTATTCCCGGCAAACCGATTTCGGCCGAGAATCTTATCTCCCGGATATGGAATAACAAAGAGGACCATGATAGATGCAGTTAGGCCACTTCAGTGGGGATCACGTCGAGCAGAAAGATTTCTGATAACAGGTCATTTATCAAACGAAGGTTACCAATATTTTATTCACCTAGGCTGCCCTGTGGTCTCTAATGTTATTGCTTCTTACAGTGTACTTACATAAATTCTTACCTCACGTTCTTGTCTTACTCACTTTGTATTGGTATCATATCTTCGTTCATGTCCATTCCATTTACAATCTAGGTGTTATAGTGCTGTCAGCCAGAACAACATAATTGTCTCATAATTGTCTCTTCTGCGGTCTCGTGAGCGCTAAACTTTTTTTACCCTCTGTAATGGTTATTTCATTCTTGGATTACCGAACTTAACGAATCAGTTTTATCCATACGGAATCAGATATCTTTCTTGAAATATACACTGAATAAGAATGTGCATCTGAAGCTGTTAATGGCTAGAAGCCAGACTGAGACAGATGGAGGAACAGACAGACTGACAGACAGAGAGATAGGCAGTAGATAGAAAGGTAGATAAAAAATAGACAAACATAAAGCGAGACAGACAGACTAACTGGCTGACTGAATTTAGAATGAATAATTAGATTGAAGGATTGTGACAAGGTAGAAAATGTTCCATTTATTCAACTAATATGTACACTTGCCGAAGGTCAGCGTCTTTAATACAGTTTTATATGCGCCGCACCAGATAAAGTCATCTTCCCAATTGAAAACTGGACACCTTCAGGTCTTCTTTTGGTGGTAACACTGAACTGAGGTTACTGTGTAGCAGAACCATAAGACAAATTGCTCTGGTCCTCCCATCCGTCAGTGAGACGTCAGTGAGACGTCAGTGAGGCGTCAGTGAGACGTCAGTGAGGCGTCAGTGAGACGTCAGTGAGACGTCAGTGAGACTCGTTGTATGTCATTCATAACATTCCAATTTTTCTCTCCAGTCCTTATCTCCAAGAGGAACCTTTTCCGTGCCATTTTATCTGTCAGCAAATTTGGTTTGCCGAAGCGCAGAATATGACTTACAGTCTTTATACGATAGTTGTACCCGAGTTACCTGCATTTCAGATGCTCACATCCCCGCTCCCAATCCCTCTTTTTTATTTTTATTTTGTTTTAACCGACAAATACCTATTCCGTCCGACCTTGGCATTTTTCTAACTGCCCAGCTCACATTTCTCGGTTCGGACAAAGAGTAGACAAAAGTTATGGCCTGCAGTAGTTTGAAGAAGAGGAGGAACGGTCTGGAGGCGTGCATGGAAGATGTAGGCTGCGGGATGGTAAGAGTGAGGAGTTAGTGACATGCGTCCGAGTATGCTTGTTGTTGCTGTTGATTGTTTTGTTATTGAATATATTTTCAAGTTCAGTATACCACTAATCTGCTTTTTATCTACAAAGGAAGACGTGAATTTATAGAAAGTGAATGAAAAGTCACTTCCTATTGTTACATTTTCATATCCTTCCTCGTTTCCATTGGATATGCAAGAAACAAATGTCGCCAAAACGAGGCAAAACTTTATTTTTAAAAATCAAAAATCAAATCCGAAGTGGCCAATAAACGGACGTTACAAGGGACAGCAAGAATTGTGGTCCGCTTCAGAATCATGTGTCGAATGAACTGGATCTAGCCATGACGTTTAATGTTGCATAGCATTTCATGTACTAAAATGGTAGTTAATTGTGTTTATTTTGACGTTTGTTTCATATAAATTAGTTGGATAGAGGCGAAGAAAAAAAATTTTAATAAATAGAACGTGACATTTTAATCACCCTGTACATGTGGATATCGCGAACTTTACTAGTACGTTGCTAGGTCAGGTCCACTAGTGTATAGAAATGAAACTTGAAATGTGAATATGCCATTAGAAAGTTATTACAAGTCGTTGAGCTATGTACTAACAGATTATAGAAGTATAAAGTAACTGGTATTCTCACGCTTGCTACATGTCAATAGCGCAATTTGATGTTATAGTGTGTTCCAAGCAAAATATAATTGTCAATCATTCAATAACGATTAGCTCCAGAAGGCATGGAAAGGAAGGGAACTGGTCCGCCCATCTCATAAAGTCAACCTAGTCTAACACTTCATTCCTCTACAGCTGTTTCTGCTATGGAACTATTTCTATATTTACTTTGCTCTATCTATCGCTAGAAAATCTAGGTATGAAAAGAGAACTAATGAGGGAGGTCAAAGTTCGACAGCTAAAATACTTTGGCCACATAAAAAGGCATAACACCTTGCAGAAGACCATAACAGAAGGGAGAGTTGAAGGCAAACGTGCAAGGGGAAGACAGCGCTATAAGTGGGAAGACAACATCAAGAGATGGACAGGAAAGAGTCTGTCAGAGTGCACCATCAAGACAAGAGACAGAAGACGTTGGAGATCCATTACAGCCAACCTTCGTTGTGGAGATGGTAACTGATGATGATGATCTATCGCTATAACTGGCAGTCTGTGTCTATCTATCGCTATAACTGGCAGCCTGGCAGTCTTTCCCACTTGTATCGGTCATACTCTGGTCAAATGTCAAAACCATTCCAAATCACTCCTGAAGGATGCATCTTGGGATTGTTGAAAGGCCAACAAAGCACATCTCATAAATTTTGTTTCTTCCAGCAATCGCTTGCTGACCATTACCTGGACTCTGCCTAGTATCACCCCTCGAAGCCCCCTTGGCTATCTTTGCACGTTATCTCTCAACTCCGCGTATCACATACCAGCTGTTTTGCACTCTAACGCACATGTTGACCTATACATGGAGCATTCAAGGGGAAGAAGCGCGCTGACAACTTAATTCCAGGCCTCATTTTTGACAATCCTACACTCGGTTATCTCCTTCGGACTTATTCAAATGTGTTTTCCAAACTTTTAATAATCGTGTACCCCCTATAAGAGTTTTTGCCTTACCAGTGTACCACTTACCGGTGTATCCCTCACGGACGAAGATAATTGGGGGAGGGGTAGTTTTAATCATTCAGATTTTTTTACACTTTCGTATAAATAGAATAATCTATTGATTTATTATTATATAAATAACACAAGTTGTACAATGTACACTTGCAGATAACATGTATACATTTCTATAATACACCATTCTCATATAATAAATTTTAATTAGTTGTTTTCTACAGCCGACAAAAGTATGATAACGTAAAATGAAAACATTCTGCCATGAACCTATTCGCTAACCCTAGGGGGTAGCGTGTTCAACATTTTGAGAAACAATGATCTTGATGATAGGGACATCATGGCTTTGTAGGTAAACATAATAGGAACTTTGTGTTTTTATGGATAAGATTTTCAAGTAACCAAATAGTACAAGAGCATTTTCTTATTCCTCTCCCACAAGTACCCTTCCAGCAGGCGTAAGGGCATCATGTCGCTCGGTATCTTCATATCCACAAAAACGTTAATTCATTTTGCGACTGATTTCTTCTCATGCCACGGTCTCAAATTGTTGAGCATCTTCTCTTTGCCGTCTTCGACCTATTTTTCCGTCAGTCTTTCCTGTTGTAACACTTTATTCCAGCCTTCTTCTTCTCATAACGTTCACAAAGAAAGAGGATTGTCTCCTCATAATATGAGCTTCTTTGGCGCATCGATATTTTTCAATACCTCCTCGTTACGTTTTCTTTAGCAGTCTATGTTTAAAAGATTAGTAGTATATTTCACATCCTGATTTGGATAGTGATTAGCGAGCTTGTCTCTTGCGGGCAAAGTTACTGGGGTTCCAGGTTCACAATCTAAAAGCGAAATGCCCTAGTCTGCAAAACTATAAATTCGTACTTCACTTTGGTCTTGAGTAAGGGATGACAAAAGCAGCGAGAAAGGGATCTCCCAACCTCATAAAAAAGCTGAACTTATAATAGTGAAATCTCTAACAGTTCATTCCCTTACGGCATTATCTGCTATGAAAATACCCTTTACTTTTTTTTACCGCTTTCTACTGGATGATCTCCATAGCTGTGGCTTCTTCTTGTCTTTTTCTTTGGTCCTTGACCACTGACTGACACAGCAACCAGTGACCATCGCGCCTAGTGGCGTCTTGCAGGGCAATGATACACTGTCTCTACCTTGCTCGGTCGGCAGCCATCCCTCTTGTGGTGTCTCAGCTCTAGTTCATGCTTAACATCTCTGCCTCCATAGTTCTCCACCAGGTAGCTTTTGGTCCGCCTCACTTTCGCTTTCCTTCTGGAGTCTATAGCAAGGCAGTTCTAGTGATCGTATCAGGGTCTTTTCTGAGGATATGACCAACCCAATTCCAGCGTCTGCCCGCTATGATGGTGCGCATTAGAGATGGCTACTGTGTTTATGTGTCGAAACAATGCGTCGAAACTGCATCGTACCCGAACGCTTCGATGCGCAGATTTTTGCGGTGTCGATACAGTGTCACGTCCTGTCTGTTTTGCAGAGACACACTGTCTCTCGCAGATTCGACACATAGCCTGCTTCGAACAGCAGTTTCAGTTCCCGTCTGCTTCGCTGTTTTGCAAAAGGCACACTGTATCATTGTCTCATGTGTCAAGCGTGCGCTACATTAGGCGTTCATAGATAGTATGGAAAATCAAACAAGTCATAATTTTTAAAAAAATAATTCCTCAGGACTGAAAGAGGCTTACTACTATTAGGTGTCTGCTCGGTTTGAGTTGAATCATTGTCGCTGACTGTACCTATTCTAGTTTTATATAATGTGTCATTATTACTGTTATTATTATAATTTTTTTCACTTTTACTGCAGCTGTCAGCATGTTCCCCTTGCATATCATCATAATGAAAACGACTGTGTAAAATTCTTAACAGTGGTCACACGAAATACCATAGATTTGTACTAACGAGAATAAGTAAATCTGCATACTAGGGTGTCACGACTCATGTCTCATTGTTTCAGTTAATTTACTTGTAGTCTGCTGTTTCGAAACAGTTCCATAGTTTTATTTCATCCAAGCGCTCATTATACGCATGTTACGGTACTCTTGATTCCTGACTTCAGGCGCCATCGTAAGAAAACGTGTTTTGTTTATACATAAAATAGTGTTTAAAACTTGTGTTCAACATCATTTAATCTTCATTTATGGCGGGGAGAAGCCCTGTTTGGGATTATTTTGTAAAGATCAAAGACAACAAAGTAAAATGTAACGTGTGTTCTGGTATTTTATCATTCAAGGGTCCAAACAATGCTTCGAAACAGCGAGCGATTCGACACTTCCTGCTTGTTTGTTTCGCCTGCCTCGCTGTTTTGCAGCGACACACTGTCTGAGCCTATGTAAAATTTGAATCAACCGTTCGGAACATTAGTATGGAATATCAAACATGTCATATTTTTCAGGGATGTGTTATGATGACTTGATTTTACAAGTGATATTATTTTTGCTGAGAAGTTATAGACACTGGAAATTGTGTCAGAGCTGCAGTTGTCAATGTTTTAGGCGCTATGTTAAAGTTGAAAGTGTCCGTGTGTTCGTATAAATGTAATGGACACTTTATTAGTTCTGCTGATATCTGTGTAGGCCTACTCGGTGTGGATTTGAATCATTGTCTACCAAAACTAGCTTACTCTAGTTTGATATCATGTGTTATTATTGCTGTTGTTATTATTATTGTTGTTTTTTATTATTTTCCCATATACTGCAGCTATCATCATATCTACGTTTTATTTCATCATAATGAAGACTTGTGTAAAAATATTGAATTGTGGTCACACGAAATGCCATAGATTTTCACACACGACAGTAAAAACTGAGGAAATTGTCTCACACAATTCATGTATACCCGCCCCGGTACTGTCTATAAGAGACTTCTTTCTCCCCTATACGGGCAATTGTGTCGACACACTGTTTCGACACACTGTTTCGACACAGTATAATTAATTGAGCCGACTGTCTCGAAACAACGGAGTGTATCGATTCGCCCACCTCTAGTGCGCATGTCTTCTTGGTGGCCGCTAGTTAGCAGTGCTTGGTTGGTGATGGTGTCCGGCCAAAAAATTAGAACAATTTTCATTAGGAAGATTGTGTTGCAAAAGGACAGTTAGGGCATTTCCTTTTCTGTGACTCCCCAGCATTCTGCACCGTACAGAAGTACAGCAATTACGCAGCTCTAAAATGCTTCTAATAACCATTGCTGCTTGCTTCTTCTAAATTTATTTTCTCTCACACTGAATAGGTAGAACTGAAAGGTTTACTAGAAGTCAGGGGGTACCAGTAACAAAACAGCAACTCCCATCTTCGTGCGTAAAACAGTCAATCTCTTCACCCCATCTCTCTTTGACAAGATAGGACAATCAGATTAGACAGATTTTCAGTAAAATTGAATTCTTAGCACTTTCTAGAAAATAAATTCAGATTTTTGGCCAGCAAAAAGCACTAGCGATCTTAGTCAAATTTGATAACGTGAATGTCTGGATTTGTTGTGTTCAGGCGCAAAAATGTTTTCTTCGACTGTATCCACGAAAGCCACATGGTCCTTTCAATGAAGAAAGTCATTGACGGGCTTAATGTGACGGACTTAATGTGACACTGAATGAAACAATGTCATTTCGTGTTTGAATAGCTAGCATGAAATGGGCGTTTTCTTGCGGGCAATCGATTAGGGGAAGATTTCTAGCAATATTTTCAAAAATGTGAACCATGTTTACAACCCCAGTTTCTCTTATAAGACAAAGGAAAACTAGGAGATACTGGGTCTTCTATATCAGAGTACACGTAATGCAGTCAGAATCAGCAATGATTGACACATTAATCAATCAGTGTTCATTAGTCTATTAACCAATCAATGTTCCCTTCAGTGATTGACTATTATTCAATCAATGTTATTTAATTGATTAACTAATTCAGTCAATGTACACTTGCACTATCATTCACCTACACTAACCCATTAACCAATCAGTGTTCACTTCATTGATTGACTCCATTATACAATGAATCTTCACTTCATTTGATTGAATCAGTCAATAAATATTAACTTGCACTATCATGCACCTGCCGTCACGGTGTTATTCACCTATACTAACCCAGTTACTGAACACACTTGCTAAATATTACTTTAATACGCAACAATTTAGTGTTTGACTCATGTACACTCGTCACTTATGTCATTACACTAGTTACGTTTTTTTCTCATGTACTCTGTAACTCAGTGAATCATTCTATGTACAATCAGTTACTCAGCCATACACACTCAGTTCTGCACTTGTTTACATTCACTCGAGGAAATAAGCATGTATCTCCATTCTGTTATCGTGCAATATTCGTATCTTTTTTTTGTGTGTGTGAATGTCGTGGACAGGAGCAGTCTTCCACTTTGTACCACTGTTATAAACATCCACAGGCAGCCACATCAACAAAAGCCCCTGAACTTTTCCTTGAAATATTGTTGACATTCACAAATGAAACTTATAGCACGAGTGCTACAGTCAGTGAAGTTTGTGCTTGACGTAGTTTGTCTATTTAGCAGAGTGAAGTTTCTGTTACACCTGTAATATACTAGGGGAACTGAATGGTGATTATGGTGATGTAATATGCTATACTAGATCTCATCTATACTAAATGGCGTGACCGGCTTCCTTCGTCGTTGATTTGCCTTCCCCAAGTTTTGAGCAGATTCAGGTGCCCATTTACAGCGGGGTAGACTTGATCGTGACTTTACCATGTTTCAAACCGGATAACTTTGCTTCGAGAAGCAGGCGCTATCGCTACTGTACCACTCGACACTAGAGTATATACTTACGACATTTATATGGATTAGAATGAATAATTATGTACTTTCTCATTAATAAAAATTGCTTGTAGTTAAAGGCGACTGAGCAGTTGTGTGATTGAGTCTGGCAACGTCGGCATGTAAAATAACTTGCTACATAAACCAAAAGTACAAGTTCTTGTGGCAGAGACTTTATGCAAAAGGTGGGTGGGAGGGGACACTGCAGTGGTAATCCTAGGCTATTCTTTTTAGTTTACTCTCACAAATCTATGTCGTTCATAAAGATGGCACTCTATCTCAGGCTTCTCTCATCGCTCTCATACAGTAGCATATATATATATATATATATATATATATATATATATATATATATCTATATATATATATATATATATATATATATATATATATATATATATATGTATATATATGTATGTATATATATGTATATATGTATATATCTATATATATATATATATTATATATATATATATATATATATATATATATATATATTATATATATATATATATATATATATATGTATATATATATATATATATATATATATATATATATAACATATTTCTCAAGGCAATAAAAGAAGACTAGAAAGACACGAAGAAGAAGAAGCAAAAGAAATACAAAGCAGAAGAAGGAATAGGAGAGACTTAGCTACAATAACAATTTCATATTTTGCAATTTCAGAACAGACGTAACCACATTTTAATCCATATCGGAAATAACATGAACCTTGCACCTGGCAAATAGACACACACTGCACGCATAATTCTTCCTGACATGCCAGCTGGTAAAGACACTGTCAGCTCGTGTCTTAAAATTGTTTTAATCTGCACCACCTATCTATTTCTGTCCTGGAGGCTGACTATATTTAGTATTTAATGATCAAATGCCAATTCTGAGTTCTCATGTCTGATAACAGACATGCCAAAGGACATATGTAAAGCATGTACCGGTACGCTGCAAAATAAAATTAAAACAAGGAGTAACCCAGGACAGTGTGACATCACTAATAATGTTAACGATCTAGAACGATAATGTTAACGATCTAGTTAACGATCTAGAACAATGATTTAAAGAAGAAAACATCAATGACGATCTCACTCTATGCTGACGACCCAGCGGAAACAAAATGAAAGCAATAGATAGTAAGATGATAGAAAAACTTGATGAAGGGTTACAAGACTGGCAATTAAATATAAATAAGAAGAAAACAACATACACAATACTCTTACTTCCAGTCTGGGAACAAAACAATCATATTTAAATTAAATGAGCATGGCCTCCAAGAAGAAAAGTGCATCAAATTTAATGTAATTACACCGGACAGCAGATTAACGTAGAAGAAACTCTGAGCCTCAAACATCTTGTAATTAAACCGGACTGCGCCGGACCGCAGATTTACATAGAAGAAACTCTGAGCCTCAAACATCTTGTAATTACACCGGTCTACACCGGACAGCAGATTAACATAGAAGAGAAACTTACAAGTGCAAATAAAAGAGTTAAACCCATTGTCACGAGATGCCTCCCCTTAGCTCTGCAGTAGTTGTCCAACAGTGGCCAAAACTCAAGAGTGACTGATGTGGGTCTTCAAAGGCAAAAGATTACTCTTGGCAGAGTTGTAGATAGAAGGATAATGATGCGTCTACCTCCAGGGAGTGTTCACAAGATATTCAGAAAAGCGAGAACAATGCTGCATTGGCTGAAAACGTTAACTCTAGTATCTGCCGTCAACTTTTATGAAGGATTATGTAATATAAGTTTAGCTCGTCCAAGGCCCCAGCTAAGTTAATTCAGCGAATTTCCTCTTATTATTATATAGTATTTAAGAAATTGTCTGAAACATACGGATGTAGTACATTCAAAATGATTAAATCAACTTTAGATTTGTCTTTATACAAGTAACAAATGTAATCATCAATTATGTTTTAACAGTTTTAAAAAATGAATAATTATTTAACAAAAATGCTCATCATCAATGATGTTATGGAGGTGTTGGTTAGAGTTCATTTGGCAGCTTTTATGTTTCTACTTAGCTGCCAATGAGTTTGTCTGTTCTGCTCCAGCTGATGTTTGGGTCTTTGCAGATGGAGGACAGGATCACTCACGTCCCTGGTCAATGTTGTAGGGCGCAGCACGTTCCTAGAAACGTTAGGGAGTGTTTACGAAGTTGGTCACGCGTCTCTAAGACCCGTCTGATGATGGTTTCTAGCGTTGACTTCAGGCCACTTATACCCTCACTTGTTCCAGTGATAGTACCCTCAACTGGTACCACCAACTAGTATTACAAAAGAAGAGAAACAAATATCCTCTGAGTATTGAGTCTCCCGACAATACTTATATGTCCCCCTCTTCCTATTCCACCATCCCATCTACCTCCAGAACGTTTACCCTCTCTGAGAATTAATTTTAATCCCAGTGAGCGAAAATCTTTCTTTACAAAGAAATTGAATAGATGTATATTTAACTTTACATTGTTTGAAAAGGTTAATAATATAAATTGAATATGTTTCCATTTACATCTACCATGTTTAAAAATGTTAACAAAATAGATTGAATATGTTTATATGTACATCTACACTGGTTGTAAATTATACTAACATAGATTATGTACATCATTTCTTTCATCATTCACTCCCTGCTCCATATGGAACTTGGGACTACCTCTGCTTTTGGTTCTCTGTAAGAAACTCGCAATAAAGCAGGCACCAGCCCTGGCAGTGGTAATTCATGAAATCATCAGTCTATATGCTGAAGTTCCCAGCCTCAATTGACTTTAACGTCCAATAGCAATTTTTACATATTAATATTCACATGTCACTTTATACATATTAGTTCACCTGTTAATAATGCAAAATATAGAATTTAAAAGGTACAGATTACGCCAAACTTTAGGCAGAAAGACTGCTGGCTCAGAGAAATAGTTTAAGGCAGCTTGTTGATGCTTCGTACACGTGGTCTGGGGTGTTGTTATTTTAGCAATAAGTTCCCACTTTTGACTTTGTGTTACAGTTTCCTCAGATTCCGGTTTTCCGTGTTAAAATGGTAGTGTTTTTCTGGGCTTTAAGTCCTCAATATGCTCCAACAAGGTCAGATCTGGCACTATTCTTAATTCTGGCAAGGTCAGGTTGTCTTCTTGGCGCGAGTTGAATTTTCACAGTGATTTAAACTAATTAAAGTGCAAGGTTATATTGCCCCTTTCGTTCCTGGCACGTGTTGTTTACTATTAGACCAGGTCCCAATCAGAAATGTGGTTATTCCTACGTCTCGAATGCTGGCCAATAGTTTCAAAACCTGTGTGTTTTGGTGGAGTAATTCAAAATATTTCCACTAGGAAATTTCTGTGCGTTAATGCAAAGGTCATGTCTTCCAAATATGGAATAGTACTTTCCGTACTATTGTCGTCAGAGATTACACATACCTTTTTACTTTTATCTCAAGTAGTATCTTCGTAATAACTCTGCGTGCGTGTCTGTAATATGTCCGCAGATGGGTAATTTATCGCCCGGCCCGCCTTATGTAAACTCAACGCTCAGTCGCTATGCGAAACTGACTGGGCCCATCTGGAGTTTTACCTGAGCCTAATCTTAGCAAAGCCGAGAAGTTTAAAGCAGTCGTGACGAATTATCACCGAAGGGAATGTACGATGATTCGTAAATACCAAATATCTGCTTGATAGGAGAGAAAGACAATGTGCCGACCACCGACCTTTCACGTAATCAGTACTCACAACAAATGTAACTGACTACTCCGGAGTGAAGAAGCGATCGACCCAATAATTCCGTCACACCCATGTTGAATTAAAAAATTGGCTAGGACTGCCTACAGCGAGGACATTCAAATACTGGAGCTGATTTATATACTAAATGTTAGATCAGCAATGGTATGGAGTACAGAATCGTAACCTGGGCAATTGTCCAAAGTCCAGCTTCGACAGAACAATCAGGATGCAAAACTGGACTGCTAGAATTATTATTGAAACAGTGAAAGTTATTTCTATACATTAAATGAAGATAAAAAAATTACAGTCCACGAATGACGGAAGAAATTGCATAGCAGTACGAAAAAAAAAAACAGAAAAATGTAAAACCTACTGAATGACAGGGTGAAAGAATATGCCCGTTATACACTCTAGAAACTGAATTTTACGAAAAGTAATAGAACACGCTCAAATGACATCAGACCTTGCATAAACAAAGACAGACCCCTAATGATTAGCTCCACGTCACCACAATTGAAAGCAAGATTCGCAAAGTTAATCGACAATTTACCAAAGTTATTTTTTTAACCCAGCTAAATGCAAATAAAAAAAAATATTTAGCTATTGGGGACAAGACTTATTCAAGAACATTTAGAATGAACTAGAAATCCATAATTCAGTGACCACTGAAAACAGTTTCGAACACATCAAAGGTGAGGTCCGAGCGACCGCCCACTGGCACTAGATACAATCCCAGCAAAAGAAAGACTGATTGTATGCGGAGACTTCAACAGCCACTCACAGAGCTGGGGCTATGATCACATGGACAGGAGAGGTGAGGAGCTTGAAAACTGGCAGGATGACAATGGGCTTATCCTGATTAACCAGCCAATCGACCCACCAACCTTCTACTCGAGATCATGGCACACCACCTCTACACCAGACCTGGCATTCCACTCACCCAGCTTGGAGTGGAACACCACACGCATTGTAGGGAAACAACTTGGAGGCAGCGACCACCGGCCAATCTTCCTAATTGTGGAAAATGAACTTGTCAAGGAGAGCAGCACTCTCTCTAGGTGGAACTACAAGAAGGCAGACTGGACAATGTACCAGCACCGTACTAGTATGCTGGCTAGAGATCTGTCTGTAGACAAAGACATCAATAAGCTGGTTGATGAATTCAGCAGATGCATATTACAGGCTGCTCGTGAAACAATACCTAGAGGGGCTCGTAAGCACTACAAACTATGTTGGAATGGTGAGCTAGAGCGGCTGCACAACGGCGTGTAAACGTCTCGAAAGCAGGCAGAGACCAGTCCATGCCAAGAACACCACAATACCTACCAGCAAGCTAAGGCCAAATTTCAAAGGGCCGGGTTGCGGGCCGGGCGAGGGGGCTAGAAGGGGAGAACAGAGTCCTTGAACTTTGAGAGAGGTGCGAGGAAACTGTGGAGGCTGGTAGAGCAACTTAACGATGAGGGTAGAGAGAGAGACTCGGGGATTGCTCTGTGCAAAGATGGAGACATCCTCATGGGAAAACAGGCAGCTGATCACTTTGCAGACTCCTTTGCTAAAGACAACAACATCGAAGTTAGCCCAGAGAAGCAACAGGAGACTCGTGAGAAACAACACGCAGGACGAGACCATACCTGGGGTTATGGAGGCACCAATCGCATTCGGAGAGCTGGAGCTTGCAATGTCCAGGTTGAAAATGAGAGGGTCGAGGGAGTTGATGGGGTGTCCAATGGGGTGATTAAGAACTTGGGAACCGCAGCAAAAACAAAGCTGCTGCAGATCTTCAATATCTGTTGGAACTCAGGCAGAGTTCCACAGACCTGGAGGGAAGCAATCATGATACCACTCCTAAAACCAGGAAAAAACAGTTCCACTGCCTCCGGCTGCAGACCAATCAGCCTTACAAGCTGCCTCTGCAAAACAATGGAACGTATCATCAACCTCAGGCTACAGTGGTACCTTGAAAGTGAAAACCTTCTTGTACCACAGCAGGCGGGCTTTAGGCAGTGTTATTCCACCGAAGATCAGGCAACTTACCTTTCCCAAGAGATTGAGGATGCGTTCCAAGATAAGAAACTGGTACTAGCAGCATGGATAGATCTAAGGAAAGCATTTGACAAGGTTTGGAAAGAAGGGCATCTGAAGAAACTGAGAAATTGTAGAGTGAATTGTAAGATGTACAAATGGGTGAAAGCATACTTGCATAACAGAAGAGCCCGAGTACAACTAGATGGCCTCAAGAGTAAGAAAATTCTACTGAGTCATGGCGTCCCTCAGGGAGGGGTTCTGTCCCCCACACTTTTCCTAGTCTACATCAATGACCTGGTTGCTGAACTACCACATGGAATGAAAGTGGCAATGTACGCTGATGACCTGGTAATATGGTGCACAGATGAGCATGCAACGGTGGCCACCAAACTGCTACAAAGAGCTATAGATGCCTTAACCTCATGGGCAAATAGATGGTGTGTCAGCATCAACACAGACAAGTGCAGCACTACGCTCTTCACCCTCTCTCCCAAACAAAAAGCTGGTGTCATCAAGATAAACGAAGAGCTCCTGAGAGAAGATAAACAACCCACCTATCTCGGAGTTACATTCGATGATAGGCTGACATGGAAGCAGCACATCAACAAGGCAGCAACAAAGGCCAGGAGGAAGCTAGCCATCCTGAGAAAATTAAGTGGAACCACATGGGGAGCCAGCGGGAAAATACTTAGTAAAGTTTACCAGCAGGGCATACGACCACACCTGGAATATGGGTCAGCTGCGTGGTGTCCAGCATCAAACACCACATTACAAGAGCCAGATAAGGTGCAAAACCAGGCGCTTAGGGTCATCACGGGGGCAATGAAATCAACGCCTATAGTGGAGATGGAGAAAATGGGGAGGAACAAGCACTGAGAGAACGCAGAGACACGAAAGTGCTAACACAGGCAGAAAAGTTCCTCTGTATGCCTAGCCATCCAATGAAGGACAGATTCCAAAACCTAGCAATGGGGCGACTGAAAAGACGCAGCTTTATCCACCAGGCCAAACGATTTCGTGGACAAACCTCAGACCTGCCTGAAGTTAACAGCCCTCTAAAGTCTGTGCCAGAACAAACCCCTTGGAGAGAGGAGCATGGACTACCAGTACACATCCACACAAAAGTGAAAGGAATATTCGACAGGGATGAACAGAACAGCGTGCAACATAGGACAGTCACTCTCAGTTTCCTGGATGATGAATACCCACAGGACCTCTGGGTCCGAGTATACACGGATGGGTCAGCACAGAATGCAGTAAAGAATGGAGGAGCAGGAGTGTACATAGAATACCCAAAAAACACTAGGGATACGGTCAGAGTACCAACGGGGAAATTCTGTAACAACTATGATGCAGAAGTCCAGGCAATCAAGGTGGCAACTGAGAAACTACTGAACACCAATCTCGGTCCACAGCCTGTAGTATTCCTGACAGATGCAAGACCAGCACTCCAAGCACTTCAGTCCAGAAAATTGCCAGTTATACAGGCCCTACTTTCTGAACTGTGCAACCAGCGCAGGGTCGCCATGCAGTGGATACCGTCTCATTGTGGAATACCAGGAAACGAGAGAGCAGACGCACTGGCTAAAGAAGGTGCTGCAGACGAACAACCGGATGTACCAGTTACGTACCTTCAGAAGAAAAAGATGATCAAATCTATCAGAAAGCCACCAACATCAACGCAGGATGACTACCAAGCTATGAACAGATCAGAACAAACAGTCATTCTGCGCCTCAGAACAGGACACAACCGCCTCCGCAGCCACATGTATACAAAATTCAAGATTGGCAATTCAGCCATGTGTACATGTGGACAGGCACCCCAGACAGCGGAGCACGTATTGCAAGATTGCCCCGAATATGATATATTGAGGCAAACCCACTGGCCCAGAGAAACAACACTGGAAGCAAAACTATATGGACCTCTGTATGAACTACAAAAGACAGTGAAGTTTATACAAGAAACAACATTGCAGATATAGACAATATATTTCAAGCGAACGAAAGAAGAAGAAGAAGAAAATCAAAGGTGAGGACAATACACTAAAAATAACTAAAATAACGTCATGGAAATCTGGAATAATATTAAAATCAAGATAGGATTTCTAGTGAATTCTCTTTCCGTCATTACTGGTCTAAATCAATGAAACAACGAATTAGACAGCCTGTCGGAAGTACTAATGATAACCAGTTATGTTGTTGTTGTTGACCTAGGGCTACTCTTTTGCAGCTAATCAGTGATATTTGTTGTACTGACTAATTTCATGTTTTTCAATGCTCGGCACCTCTTTCTTTCTCTGCTAAGTAACAGATATTCTGTATTTTTAAACATTCTTACACTTCTCTCAGCAATAATTCGTCTTGTCTGGTTACTTGACCATCCCTGCAGAGAGAGCAGACAGGTGATGCTATATTAACCGACAACCATGTTGGTTAATATCGGGTGTGGCCGACATCAGACTACATATTAACACTAAAATCGCCCAGCGCAGTTGTTTAAACGCCGATAATGCCAGGGGGCGTTCTTGGGCAAGATGATTATACGCTGAAAGTTTGATAGCCACTACGGGAAGATAACTTATTTGTCAGCGTACAGGAATGACATAATCGTTTCCTGCACACATTGAGGAAAGTAAGATGTAATTGTAGGCATTTGCAGAGAAGGCAATCGGATGTTTTATTGCCATATATGGGAGAGGTGACCTTTTGCATCACGCGGAAATAATTTTAAAATTACCCCACCTAAACACGCATGTTTGAAACGATTGGAGACCTGCTTAGCATCGTAACAATCAAATGCGGGGGAGGACAGGCAATATAACCAGACCTTTTTACAGTTTTAAGACATTGTGAAAATTCACTCGTGCCAAGAAGCCCATCAGACTGCCAGAGTTAGAATCAGATTTCATATATATCAGACCGGACTTTGTGGAACATCGCGAAGGACTTAAAGAGCCCATGAAAACCATTTTAATAAGGGACACCGGAATCTGAGGAAACTGAAAACACGGAGTCATCGTGGGAATCCATTGTTACCATAACAACACCCCAGAAACTTGTAAAAAGGCATCTGCTAGTGCCTTAACTTTATTTCTCTGAGCAAACAGTCTATGAGCCAAGATTGGCGTAAGTTGTGCATTTTACATTCTATATTTTTCATTACTAACATGTGAACAAATATGTATATATTGCCTTGTGAATATTGATATGTGAAAATTGTTAGTGGATGTCCAAGTCATTTGAGGCTGGCAACCTCAGCGTATAGAATGATGATTTCGTGAACCATCACTGCAAGTGCTGCTGAATGCTTTATTGCTAGTTTCTTAAAGATAACTAAAAGCATAGGTAGTCCCATGTTCCATAGGGAGCAGGGAGGGAAAGATGAAAGAAATGATGTACATTCTGATTATAATATTTACAGTTTCAAACCAGTGTAAATGTCAATGTAAACATATTCACTTTAAAATTAATGGAAGTTTCAAAGTTTTCAACCAGTGCAGATGTAAATGAAAACATATTCAATCTATATTGTGAACATTTTTCTGCCAGTGTAGATGTAACTGAAAAAATATTCAATCTTTATTGTGAACATTTTTCACCTTGTGTAGATATAAATGTAAACATGTTCTATCTATACTATTATTTGAATGTAAAGTAAATATAAAGCAATTAAATTTAAATGTAAAGAAAGTTTCCCTCTAGGGATTAAGCTTAATTCTCATCGAGGGTATAGTATGAGGTAGATGGGATGGTGGAATACGAAGATGGGGACACATAAGTATGTGTCGGGAAACTCAATACTCGGAGGGTATTCGTTTCTTTTCTTTTACCACACTGGTTGGTGGTACCAGCTGAAGGTACTAATCTCTGGAAAAATGTGAGGGTAGAAGTGGACTGACGTCGAGCTAGGCACCATCATCAGAGGGTCGTAGAGACGTGGGACCAGCTTTGCAGTTACTCCCTGATCTTACTTGGAATGTGCTGCGCCTTTAATCTTGACCAGAGACTCGAGAACTCCAGTGAATTATCTGCACAGAACCCAAAAACCCAGCGGGAGAAGAAACTACCATTTGCAGCTAAGAATTGATTATTAAATTTGTTATTTGTAAATACACAAATTTAACGTCGGTTTAATCGTTTTGAATGTACTTCATGTTTGTCTCAGTCAGTTTACTAAATACACTCTAAACATAGCTATACCAGAATAAGAAGAATTCCCCTGAGTAACTCAGAGTGGGAGCTTGAACGAGCTGAAATTAATAATTGCTTAATTCTTCATAAAAGGCGGCGGATCAGATATAAGTTTACAATTGCAATGCCCAACGCAGCATTGTTCTTGACTTCTGAAATATCTTATGGATCCATGGTGGCCAAAAGAAGCGCTTCAAAGACACGTTAAAGACGTCATTGAAAACCTTTGACATAAACCCAGACACATGGGAAGCTGCTGCGCAAGACCGAACTGCTTGGCGCACATCTCTTCGTAAAGGTGCAGCGGCATGCGAATCATCCAGAAGAGCAGCAGCGGAACAGCGGAGGTCAAGTCTCAGAAAGGACCCCGTGTAATAAAGGATATGTTATGCAAACATTGGACCCTGCCCACACTGTCCGAGATCTTTCCAGGCCCGCATCGGGCTCATCAGTCACCTTCGTACCCATAGACTAACCTAACATATTCCTAAATAATTGGATGAACAGAGTGGTCTTCATCACCCGTGATGGACGAACAACAGCCATCTTATGGATACTACCTTGGGATAGAAGATGCAATCAATTTGTTCTATCTCCTAACAAGACTGCCAAGAGTAATCTTGCGCGTGATGGCACCTTTGAATACCTGCTTTGACGGTCGGCGGCTTTTGGCACTGTTGAAGAAGACTGCAAAATCAAGGTGTGGGCGTGAACGAGACTGTCTGATATAAGACATTGCTAAAATACGCCTTACCAAAATTGTCGGCAGATTATGATGAATTTTCAGACCATCATTGTTTTCGCTTAGAACTGGGCACTCAAGATTCAAATATCGATAGTACAATATATTACAAATTAGGCTTGAGTTCATGTGGTATTGTATTTGGCATTGTTGGACCACTCCTGCAAAGCAAGGGAGGCAATACAGTGACCTGAAACAGCCAATACATATGAAACAAATATAAAGGTATGTTATAAGTCGTAGGAAATAAAGATAGTAGAACACTCGGAAGAGAAAAACAAGCATTGCCAGAGTGGCTTACCCTTGGATTTGAACCCACAGGTGAAAAGAAGTGCGACAAGGGACCGCCTAGAGAACTTGCAGCGAAGAACTGTCCTGAATCTAGCTATCCCCAAAAAAGGAATGACTTTCAATGGGCACAGATGAAAAGTGCAACCAGAATACATAACACCGATTGAGAGTTTACCATGGGCAGTTCAGCCTATTAATGACGCAATCACTTCTTTGTTCCCCTAAATAAAAGTATTGGTCAGTCCAACAAGGTGTTCTTAATACTGTGTCCACTATGATAGTAGACTTAGAACAGTAAGAACAGGACGGTCCGCCGTGATGAGTGGATTTTTTCGTATTTAGACTGTAAAGACAAAGCCTTAGAAATCTGTGGGATTAGCTTTCATTTTGGGTAACGAGTAAACCTGCGTGACCGCCATCTAGAAATTTTACAACTATGAACTTGGCAAGCCTGTGAAACCCGCTCCCCCGTCCCGTGTCAATAATTTTTCTTATTTTTTATGAAACAAATATAAATTGGTATGTTATAAGCATTCGTAAAAATAAAGAATAGAAAACTAGACAAAAGAAAAAATTATGCTAGAAAATTGAGTGGAAAATTATACCAGAATTTGAAATGGACCTATATGCGAAACACCGCCTAGTATGCAAGAGAAAACACACTGTCCTCCCTGCCATCTACGCATCCCATAAAAGGATGTATGAATGTTGTGTGTATTAGTGCGAACCTCTAAACATTGATACCGGAAGTTTACCAATGGGCAGTTGAAAACTGATAACAAAAAATTATGAAATGGAAATATGAAACCGATTCCTTCCTTATGTGTTATAAATGTTTATACAATACCAAACCTACCCTCTGTCCTGTTCTTACTGTTCTAAGTCTACTTTCATACTGGACACAGTATTAAGGTCTTTGTCTTGTTGGACTGACCAATACTGATATATAGGGGAACAACAGAAGTGATTGCGTCATTAATAGGCTGAACTGCCCATGGTAAACTTCCGGTGTTATGTATAGAGGTTCGCACTAATGACCCGTCATTGAAACATCCTTTTTGGGGGATGCGTAGATGGTGTGATTCTCTTGCATAGCTAGGCGGTGTTGTCGCACGGGAGGTCCAGGGTTCAAATCCTGGGTAAGCCTCTCTTGTCTGTTGTTTTTCTGTTGTCTAGTGTTCTACTTCTTTATTTCCTACGAGTGCCTTATAACATACCTTTATATTTGTTTCATATTAATTTACTGTTTACAGGCCTCGTGGTTTCCCTTCCTTATGTGTTATAAATACCAAATCTACCCTCTGTCTTGTTCTTACTGTTCTAAGTCTACTATCATACTGGACACAGTATTAAGGTCTTTGTCTTGTTGGACTGACCAATACTGATATATAGGGGAACAACAGAAGTGATTGCGTCATTAATAGGCTGAACTGCCCATGGTAAACTTCCGGTGTTATGTATAGAGGTTCGCACTAATGACCTGTCATTGAAACATCATTTTTTGGGGATGCGTAGATGGCAGGGAGGACAGTGTCATTCGCTTGCATAGCTAGGCGGTGTTGTCGCACGGAAGGTCTAGGGTTCAAATCCTGGGTAAGCCACTCATGTCTGTTGTTTTTCTGTTGTCTAGTGTTCTACTTCTTTATTTCCTACGAGTGCCTTATAACATACCTTTATATTTGTTTCATATTAATTTACTATTTTGAGTTCATGTGGGAATGACAAGCAAACAGTAGAGCATTTAATCCAAGAATGTTGACTCCGCAAGAGAAGAAGACTGGCAGCATGGGTTTCACCAACCATTTTGAGCACTGCCACTTTAAGGCGATGAGAGAAGTCTGAGATTGACAGTCAAATTTATGAGAAAACTAATGTAGTTTTATGAGAAGAACAACGACGTAGCAGTTCTGTGCCATTTTCAATGTTTGATTCTGACTAAAATACCCTTGTTTACCTACACAGCTGCCGAATAATTATCAAAACCATGAGTGTTACCGAAAGTTATTGATTTTTTTCACCACAATCTTCCTTCCCGAAACTCATTTTTTTTTTTTTTGGTCTTTTTTAAGTTGTTTTCAACTGTAGAATCGTACACATATCTTGGAAGTAATATAGACAAAGTTGGAGGGACAGACAGTGATATCAAAATAAGAATACAAAAAGCAAGAGGAGCTTTCATTGCATTGGGAAACATATGGAGAACAAAAGAAATCAAGTCCAATGTCGTGGAATGACTCTCCCCGACTTCTTTTCTTCTGTCTATTATTTTTTTCCCTCTACAAATTTCTCCTATCATTTGACAAGAAACCATAAGTCTCTCTCTCTCTCTCTCTCTCGCTAGTCTTAGATTTAACAGTATTTTACTAGCTCAGGATTCTCACTGTCCAAGGTAATAAATTATTCCCTTGGACAGCCTAAGTCTTTCCACTTGAAAAGGTGAAAAAAAAACAGGCTACGAACGACCGGAAGTGACCTGTGTTGGGTTCACGAAGGGAACTCATGTAAAAAACAGCCGGCAACGATGAACGAACGCTAGGGCGAGTTGAAAAGAAGGTAACTTAATACCCCTGGGACCAGAAGATGTATTTGCAACAATGCCACCCAAAATCACAGCCCACCCCTGCCCGGAAACCAGCTGGAATTTTAGGAGGGAATTTTAAGCGGTCATTCTTCTTGTAACCATCATTCGGAGCAGACAGACTCTGGGCCCAAGTGGGCATTTCATGTTGCGAAATAGTTGTAGTGAATTCGTTGAGCGAAGTAAGTAGATCTAATACTGCTGATTTTATAACATGAATAATCATATGTTTATCAACAGCTTATTATTGCAGTAACTTTTTGTTAAACAAAGTTTTAAATGCATTTCCATTTTCAGTGTCAATAATTGTTATTTGCATCTTTACAGATCCCTCAAATTAATGTATGAGTTGGCTGAGGTCCTAGACCTAATTAACCACTGATCTTTATTTCACAGCCTGGCAGAAATAAGACAGGGTTAAATAATATGATGTTTATTATTGTTGTTACTTTGGAATTTGCATATTGATCCAAGCAAAACAGAAGTGTCTTAGTGGTGCTTCTATCTTCTATTCTCTATAAGGCTTCTGTGTTCTCTGTCAAGACTACAAACTTGATAACAGTGTTCTCAATCACTTCTTCTCACTTTGTCACATAAGGGACATTAATGTGTTTTTCATTATGGAAGGTTCTTTACATGTATTTAATGCAATCCTATGCATATACCATGTTGTATGATTGAAGAACTATTTTATTATCAGTATATAAATGTTATTTGCTACAGGAACCAGGACTTTAAGAATGCTTGCAATTATTTAGCTATTTAATGAATTTACCACTTGACTGACAAAATGTAAGTCAGCAGTTCTCAAGCCTTGAGACCATGACGACCCTTCAAATGATTTACTGCTCGAGTAAGCAAGAATGTAAATCATTGGTTCTCAGACCTTGGCAGCAATGACACCCCACCAAGTTAAAGCAGCATAGGAAACTATTACCCGGTGGTTCTCAAACCATTGTTGACAGAGACCCCAAAATTAAAATACTGCTCTATGGGCACTAGGTGAACCAGTGGTTCTCAACCATTTGATGACCCCAGCCCCTACCTCACAGTTTGTGAAACTCATTGCCCACATGGGGAAAACCACTGCTGTAAATAAACAGACAGCCAGATAGAGACTGAGAACTCAATATACGCTATAATGTCAGTTAAGAAGAAGTATTTGGTAGAAAATAGATCACACATTGTTACTAAATGATAGTTAGCATTGTGTTAATTTAATTTCTGATGGACGCTTACCGGCCATCAGACTTAGGAGATGACTGCTCTTGAAACCACTAATGGGATGTAAATTGTTTCCAGTCCACCCAGGTTGCGGTTACAATGTACTAAAACCAGGTTGCGGTTACCAGATACTAAACCTTGTTGCGGTTACCAGATACTAAACCTTGTTGCGGTTACCAGATACCTAAACCAGGTTCAGGGTACAAGTCCATGGTACCAAAGATTACCCTTACCCAACCATATCCTATCACCCAGTAACCATACCACACATCCCATAAGCAGAAGAGGTATTCAGCAGAGGTGACTTACCCCATCCTTATCTGTGATGTGCACTGAGTCCAGGGAAGCAAACTCTGACACCCTCTGAACCCATTAACTGTTATAAGACCAACCTACTGGGGCAGACCAAACCAAGAGAGTCCGAACCAAAATCATCTCCGCAGCTACTACAGTCCTTGAGGAGATGAGTATAAACCCCCACCAGCAACACTACCATAGAAAAGATCTCTGGTCCAAGTGATGACCACACTAGTTGATTTTTTTTTATAAACAGTAGAGCTAAACTTTTTTTCATATTTATATGTGTTACGCACAAATAATTACTTTTTTCCAAAGTCTTTGTATGATCGTTTTTCGTATGTATGATCATTATTTGACTGAAATGCATGTTATATATATTTTATGGTCAAAGGGACAGAACCCGAAATATCGATACTGCTATTTTTTATGAGTTTACCTCCTCTTGTATAGAGACACGTTCGGTCTATAATGTCTTGAACGAAGCGTGACCATATCTCCTTATTTGGTAGTATCAGTCAACTGTTGTAGATGTTTGAAACCTTTCTTAACGCTTCTGTTCATGTCCATAAAAGGCGCGACTGTGTAAGACTTTTATCTCGAATGTTCTTAGAATCGTCTTATTGTGAACAGCGACTCAGAGATTGTCACTCTGCGCATGTCTCGACTTGGTTGTCGTTTGTTGTTCCGCCCAGGTCGGGGAGTTGAGAAATGGACTGATTAGCGAGCGGACGCGACTGCGTCTTGTGTTTTTCATTCTCGGACTTTGGTGCTTTTCTCTGGACATTTGTGGTGGTTTAGTTTAGGCTTCGGCTTAAGCTAGCCTTTGTGACTTTTTTTTTCGTGCTTAATTTGGTTTCAGTACCAAGAAAAGAGATATAAGAATGTCCGCACCTTTTGTGCCTGTGATCATGATCAATGCAGAAGAAGATCTAGAAGGAGGTATGCTCCATAGGCCAGGAACACTGGTTATTACCATTACTGGGCCGCAGGCCAACAGGGCATCTTACTCCCTGATATCTAGTATTATGGCAGGACCGGCTGGCGTCGGAATGAGTGGCATAGCCACCTTGTATCGTTTTGAGGGGCCCTACAGATGGTACGCCACTCTGACAGCGGCGGCACAAATAAAACATTACCAAGGCCTGCATGGCAAGAGGTTCGAGTGGACCAACCCCCAGATGAGCATCTATATAGAGCATCTGGATAAAGAGAAGTCCAAAGGGACACTGAACTGGATGCCCCCCCACTATAAAGCCAGAAGCGGTGAGGAGAATAGCGGCCGAAGTGTCGGGCGACAAAGATGTGGAGGTGAGCAGAATAAAAAATGCCCAGGATAAATGGCTCTTTTTATACCGGCCAACAGAACATCAAATACCGCACTTTGTGCACCTTAAGGCCGCAGAAGATAAAATACTGAAGGTATGGGTGTCTCTACCCGGTAGACGAACCCAATGCACTATTTGCGGACTGGATACACACTGGGTTAGCCAGTGCCCAAGAAGGCGGGCGGCCCCAACTAAGGCCAAACAGACCAAAGAAGAAGAGGCAGTCGGGAACAAAACGCCGGCTGAGCAGAACAGGAGGAGTGAGTTCCTCGCGTCAGAGAGCGATGCACTTGAGTGCCACACAGCAGAGAGAGCCCTGAAGCAGATACGAGTAAGGAAATTGACTTTATAGATGTGCTCTCTAGGAAGGGAGAGAAGAATAGGAAAAGACTTTTGCGCCAGACAACAGGGCCTGTTAAACCCAAAGAGGTGAAACGAAATAATAGTACTTCTCCAAGCAAGCGCTCACCGAGCAAAGAGGATCTCCCCCCATCACCCAAGGTGACTGCAGAAGAGTCCTGTCATGAGGAGGCAGCGTTGACACCTGTTGTTGACGAACGAAGATCCCAGCCAAATAGCCCTGACAAATCACCAACTCAGTCATTTGTGTCGGGGGGCCTTTAGATCGGATCCGGAAGTGCCAAGGGCACTTCTAACACAAGACAGTATAAACGGTAACTGGGCGACCATGACTGAAGACGAGGCCATGGAGTCGATGACCACCCTGTACATAGATGGGCAAGAGTTTGAAGATGTGAGTGACTAATGAGCTTACACCTACAAGTCTTTCTTCCCGGCACTGGGGCCCAGTGCAAGAAGTTACTTCCAGACTTCAAGCAGGTGAGACGAGTGAGGACGAATGGTGCAGGTGAAGGCACGCCTGAGCTGCACCCCGAAGCTACCCTCCCCTTTGAGCCTGTTAGAAGCTTGAAAGATAGACTACCAGTGCGTGGGAAGATGTGCCCCCTCAAGTGGACCCAAGTGAAACTGTCCATAAAAATAAAAATAAAAATGTATCTTATTACAGTAAAGTGTGCCAACACCCATAGTTTAAGAGTGGTGTTAAAATGTATTATTAAGAGTTGTGTTTATGTAAATAGTGTTTATGTAAATAGTTTTTTGATAGTTAGCTTGTCCACAATACACACACTTTAACATGCGCACAGTTTCATTTAAACAGTCAACTCCTCCCCCCCCTTACTGGGGTGGAAATGTTAGGCGATGCAGTTTCATCTGCGTCCAGCCTAAATTATCAGTGCGGAACGGATAGTCAGCCCCAGGTCACTATTCCGTCAATTAGTCATGTAACTAGGTCAACGGGTCAGCCCCTATGCACCCCCTCGACAAGAAACATGAATGTGTCGAGTGTCCTAGTTACGACAGAAAGCGGTCAGCCGAAAGGCACCGCTATGCTGTGCAAACCATGTGCAATAAATGACCGGATTATCACTTTGCCCACTACAGTCTTTAAAACTTATGATAAATTATCAACTAGCGTTTTATTGAGTAACCCACCTGTAGCGAGTAGCCAGCCTCAGAACACTGCTCAGCTTTGTAACCCAAAAAAGACAGACGGTTCGCAAGGCCCCGTTTTGTCAAATAGTGTAGATATGGCAAGTGGCCACTCTGCCACTTTGCCATGTAGACAGGTTATAGGGAGTGGCCAACCTCAGCCTACCACTCCGACATGTAGTCTAGTGATAATATCTCTCAACATCAACGGTTTGAGAAATAAGCTGGACCATGTAATCAAACTTATTAAAAGAGATAAACCTGATTTTCTGTTTTTGCAACAAACGGGAATTTTTTCTGACTATCATGCCGGTCAGATGGTATCTAGGTTAGGACTTAAACATGGCTGGTTCGCCTTGGGCACCAGTCATGGTAGCGGTGTAGCCACTCTACAAATCAATGAAGATTGGGAGACAGTACATTATAGAACAGACAAGTGTGGCAGAATTGTTATAATTCAAATACAAAACAAGCACAACAAACATGACACACACACACTCATTAATATTTACGGCCCAGCGACGAAAATTGACAGACTTAAGTTTTATGAAGGTTTACACGACATCCTAACGGAAAATTATAAGGGGACAAAAAAAATTTTAGGGGGGGGATTTTAATTGTATTCTATCCGACCTTGACCGGTCTGGAGGCTTCACGAGAGCGCAGACACGAGAAAAGTCTTTACTTGTACGACAAGTTCAGGCTATGTTAGATGAACATGACCTTTCAGACATATACAGAAAAGTAGAACCAAACAAACGAATCTTTACATATTATGACAAGGCGAACCCACATTTTAGACTAGCTTCAAGATTAGATAGAATTTACATCACTAGTGACTATAACATACACAAAATATACCATATAAAAAACACTCTTAAATTCACAGATCATCACGCAGTTTGTACATCTTTAAGTACGGGACACACGCATAAAAGAAGTTTAAGTAAAGAGATCCCCACATTGGAAATTTAACAACAGCCTACTTAAAAACACTTACTACACAGAACAAATAACACAATTGATACAAGGTTACGCACAAGACATTCCCAATAATAACATTGCACAATATTGGGATATGTCAAAAAACACAATTAGAGATAGAACGCAGATTTTGGCTACAAATTATTCACAAGAAGTTTAAAAAAAGAGGAGGGGGGATTTTAGAAGAAGCAATTAGTTTAACCAAAAGTTTAGACAACACGAACCCTCACAACCAAAATGTAGAAGAATTTTTAGATCAATATAGACAGTATACCTACCAGGGAGCATTACTTAGGACAAAATTACACGCTATAACGCAGGAAATCCCTAGTAGGCAATATTTAGCAGTAGAGCAAAACATCCAACGCAGTAGACAGATTCATGAAATAACAGATATGAACGGACAGCAACAAACAGATAACACCAACATTAGTCACGCTTTCTTCCAATACTACAAAAAACTATATACTAGGGAAGAAACTGACGCAAATATACAACACAAGTTTCTACAATACACAAAACGCTTAAGTGATGAGGAAAGTGAAAGACTAGACCAACCCCTAACTTTAGATAATTTGCAAGGGGCACTTAGTACTTTTCAAAAAGATAAAGCACCTGGGCCTGATGGGCTAACAGCAGAATTTTACAGGTTTTTTTTCCCATGTTTAGGCCCTATCTTAATTAAAGTGTTCGAAGAGGCTTTTCAAAAAGGGGAGCTCCCGGATAGTTTAAATCAGTCATATATTACCCTGATCCCTAAAGACAGTAATGACAAAAAGTCAATTAAGAATTTTAGGCCTATCTCCCTTTTAAATGTTGATTATAAAATTCTAGCCAAGGCATTAACTCTGAAGCTTAAGCCACAAATGCACGCAATAATACATTCAGATCAACAATGTAGTGTGCATGGTAGAAACATTAGCAGACACACACATTTCATTAGAGACCTGATTACATACACACATGATAGACAGTGCCAGAGTGCCATATTATCTTTAGACCAGGAAAAGGCATTTGATAGAGTATCACATGCCTTCCTACATAAATGTCTTAAAGCTAATAATATAGGGAAATACTTTAGATCATGGATAAAAATCCTATATAAAAAACCTGAAAGTAAAATATTGATTAATCACAGTTTAACTGAAACATTCAAATTAACGCGAAGTGTTAGACAAGGTTGCCCTCTGTCGCCCTTGTTATATGTAATAACGTTAGAACCTGTGTTGGAAAGAATAAGACAAGACACAAATATCACGGGGACTTTCGTCCCCGGTGCAGGGGAAAGAAAATTGTTGGCCTACGCCGATGATACGATATTCCTTCCAACAACAAAGGATTCTATTAAAAATATCTTAGAGGTTTTCACGGAGTTTGGACGCGCTAGCGAATCCAAACTAAATATTCAAAAATCTAGCATAATGGGAATAGGTAAATGGGGTAATAGGTCAGATTTCCCTTTCCAATTAACGGTAGTGAATAAAATTAAAATTTACGGAATTAACTTCTCTTTTTAATCCTCAAGACCCCAATAAAGAAACATGGACAAAATTGATAGAGAAAATCCAAAATATGTTAGAAATTTACAAATATAAAACGGCTACCATTTTCGGAAGAAGTATTATAGTTAATTGTTTTATTATGCCACAAATAATATACATAGCAAACGTACAGATGGTACCTAAAAAGATTATAAAGGAAATAAATAAACTAATTAGGGCCTTTATTTTTAGGAACACTTGGCACAGTATTAAACACACTACGTTAATACAACCTAAAAATAAAGGGGGGATAGCCTTACAAGACATCAACACTAAAATTAAAGCTTTAAGAATTAAATATATAGGGGAAGTAATAAAGAGCCCGGGTCTATACCCGCTGGCACACGATTATATTGGGTTAAGGCTATCAAGTTTTTGTAAATTAAATAATAATCAACCCCATTTTTTTGGGACACCACCTCCTTTTTATGCAATATGTCTGAAAAATTTAGAGGGGAACAAACACTTAATAAAACAAGACACCAAACTTATATACAAACTTCTAGTTGCAAAACAGGAAGCACCTATAAAACACACGAAGAGGGTACTACCGCTTTAAAACTGATTGCACACAGAGTTTTACAAACATTCACGCAATAAACATTAAACCACAAGCAAAAGAAGTCACCTTCAGACTACTACATAGTTTAACACCGATTTCAAACAAATCACTATCAAAAGCAAACAAACCGGCACCCAAATGTAAATTATGCAGTGACAACATTACAGAGACAGAAGACCACTTGTTTTACACATGTAAGACAGTGGCCCCCCACTTTAAACAAGTTAAGGAAAATAATAGCCCCACACTCACAACAGACACTTAATTTATATAGAGCAGTCACGATGAACACGTTACCACAAAATGACGAGACGAATAGAACTTAAGCTGCTGACATTGTTAGCTTACTTCAGGTACCTTGTATGGACATGTAGGAACAGAGCGGTATACGACAATGGACACTATGACAGTACAATATTTACACAAATATACGAACGCATGACACAAAACATAACAGAACAGATTTGAAAACTCTTTTGTTGTTGTCCAACTAACTATGTAACAACCTTTTTTTGACCCTTCCGTCGTTACACAAAGCAAGTAGCTTTGTAAATCCGTTGTGCCTAATAAACATCAAGCCATGTAACTACTCCGTAACACTATGTCTCATTAATCATTCCATGGTTAGGGGGTCACCACCCCTTTGTTTGATGTACCATTAATCATTTCATCATCCATGTTCAAAACTGTTTTTCGTATATTGACTTGTAATATATTGGGGGGGGGGGGGAAGGTTTTATCTTCGTTAGGTGATATTTTTATATATTTGGTATATTGTTTTGCTATTGACTTGTTGCAATGTTAGATTGGGGGAGGGAGGGGTGGGTGGGGGGGAGGTTGGTTGTTTTTGAAGGGGGGGGGGGAAGGGGATGAGAGGGGGGTTTCATTATCATGTGATATTTGTAAAACATTTGTAAATAACATTGTTATATCGACCTGAATAAAGGTATTTAAAAAAAAAAAAAAAAAAAAGACTATGCTTGTCTTGTGTTTTTCATTCTCGGACTTTGGTGCTTTTTTCTGGACATTTGTGGTGGTTTAGTTTAGGCTTCGGCTTAAGCTAGCCTTTGTGACTTTTTTTCGTGCTTAATTTGGTTTCAGTACCAAGAAAAGAGATATAAGAATGTCCACACATTTTGTGCCTGTGATCATGATCAATGCAGAAGAAGATCTAGAAGGAGGTATGCTCCATAGGCCAGGAACACTGGTTATTACCATTACTGGGCCGCAGGCCAACAGGGCATCTTACTCCCTGATATCTAGTATTATGGCAGGACCGGCTGGCGTCGGAATGGGTGGCATAGCCACCTTGTATCGTTTTGAGGGGCCCTACAGATGGTACGCCACTCTGACAGCGGCGGCACAAATAAAACATTACCAAGGCCTGCATGGCAAGAGGTTCGAGTGGACCAACCCCCAGATGAGCATCTATATAGAGCATCTGGATAAAGAGAAGTCCAAAGGGACACTGAACTGGATGCCCCCCACTATAAAGCCAGAAGCGGGGGGGAGGATAGCGGCCGAAGTGCCGGGCGACACAGATGTGGAGGAGAGAAGAATAAAAAATGCCCAGGATAAATGGCTCTTTCTATACCGGCCAACAGAACAACAAATACCGCACTTTGTGCACCTTAAGGCCGCAGAAGATAAAATACTGAAGGTATGGGTGTCTCTACCCGGTAGACGAACCCAATGCACTATTTGCGGACTGGATACACACTGGGTTAGCCAGTGCCCAAGAAGGCGGGCGGCCCCAACTAAGGCCAAACAGACCAAAGAAGAAGAGGCAGTCGGGAACAAAACGCCGGCTGAGCAGAACAGGAGGAGTGAGTTCCTCGCGTCAGAGAGCGATGCACTTGAGTGCCACACAGCAGAGAGCCCTGAAGCAGATACGAGTAAGGAAATTGACTTTATAGATGTGCTCTCTAGGAAGGGAGAGAAGAATAGGAAAAGACTTTTGCGCCAGACAACAGGGCCTGTTAAACCCAAAGAGGTGAAACGAAATAATAGTACTTCAAGCAAGCGCTCACCGAGCAAAGAGGATCTCCCCCCATCACCCAAGGTGACTGCAGAAGAGTCCTGTCATGAGGAGGCAGCGTTGACACCTGTTGTTGACGAACGAAGATCCCAGCCAAATAGCCCTGACAAATCACCAACTCAGTCATTTGTGTCGGGGGCCTTTAGATCGGATCCGGAAGTGCCAAGGGCACTTCTAACACAAGACAGTATAAACGGTAACTGGGCGACCATGACTGAAGACGAGGCCATGGAGTCGATGACCACACCTGTACATAGATGGGCAAGAGTTTGAAGATGTGAGTGACTAATGAGCCTACACCTACAAGTCTTTCTTCCCGGCACTGGGGCCCAGTGCAAGAAGTTACTTCCAGACTTCAAGCAGGTGAGACGAGTGAGGACGAATGGTGCAGGTGAAGGCACGCCTGAGCTGCACCCCGAAGCTACCCTCCCCTTTGAGCCTGTTAGAAGCTTGAAAGATAGACTACCAGTGCGTGGGAAGATGTGCCCCCTCAAGTGGACCCAAGTGAAACTGTCCATAAAAATAAAAATAAAAATGTATCTTATTACAGTAAAGTGTGCCAACACCCATAGTTTAAGAGTGGTGTTAAAATGTATTATTAAGAGTTGTGTTTATGTAAATAGTGTTTATGTAAATAGTTTTTTGATAGTTAGCTTGTCCACAATACACACACTTTAACATGCGCACAGTTTCATTTAAACAGTCAACTCCTCCCCCCTTACTGGGGTGGAAATGTTAGGCGATGCAGTTTCATCTGCGTCCAGCCTAAATTATCAGTGCGGAACGGATAGTCAGCCCCAGGTCACTATTCCGTCAATTAGTCATGTAACTAGGTCAACGGGTCAGCCCCTATGCACCCCCTCGACAAGAAACATGAATGTGTCGAGTGTCCTAGTTACGACAGAAAGCGGTCAGCCGAAAGGCACCGCTATGCTGTGCAAACCATGTGCAATAAATGACCGGATTATCACTTTGCCCACTACAGTCTTTAAAACTTATGATAAATTATCAACTAGCGTTTTATTGAGTAACCCACCTGTAGCGAGTAGCCAGCCTCAGAACACTGCTCAGCTTTGTAACCCAAAAAAGACAGACGGTTCGCAAGGCCCCGTTTTGTCAAATAGTGTAGATATGGCAAGTGGCCACTCTGCCACTTTGCCATGTAGACAGGTTATAGGGAGTGGCCAACCTCAGCCTACCACTCCGACATGTAGTCTAGTGATAATATCTCTCAACATCAACGGTTTGAGAAATAAGCTGGACCATGTAATCAAACTTATTAAAAGAGATAAACCTGATTTTCTGTTTTTGCAACAAACGGGAATTTTTTCTGACTATCATGCCGGTCAGATGGTATCTAGGTTAGGACTTAAACATGGCTGGTTCGCCTTGGGCACCAGTCATGGTAGCGGTGTAGCCACTCTACAAATCAATGAAGATTGGGAGACAGTACATTATAGAACAGACAAGTGTGGCAGAATTGTTATAATTCAAATACAAAACAAGCACAACAAACATGACACACACACACTCATTAATATTTACGGCCCAGCGACGAAAATTGACAGACTTAAGTTTTATGAAGGTTTACACGACATCCTAACGGAAAATTATAAGGGGACAAAAAAAAATTTTAGGGGGGGATTTTAATTGTATTCTATCCGACCTTGACCGGTCTGGAGGCTTCACGAGAGCGCAGACACGAGAAAAGTCTTTACTTGTACGACAAGTTCAGGCTATGTTAGATGAACATGACCTTTCAGACATATACAGAAAAGTAGAACCAAACAAACGAATCTTTACATATTATGACAAGGCGAACCCACATTTTAGACTAGCTTCAAGATTAGATAGAATTTACATCACTAGTGACTATAACATACACAAAATATACCATATAAAAAACACTCTTAAATTCACAGATCATCACGCAGTTTATACATCTTTAAGTACGGGACACACGCATAAACAAGTAAAGAGATCCCCACATTGGAAATTTAACAACAGCCTACTTAAAAACACTTACTACACAGAACAAATAACACAATTGATACAAGGTTACGCACAAGACATTCCCAATAATAACATTGCACAATATTGGGATATGTTAAAAAACACACAATTAGAGATAGAACGCAGATTTTGGCTACAATTATTCACAAGAAGTTTAAAAAAGAGGAGGGGATTTTAGAAGAAGCAATTAGTTTAACCAAAAGTTTAGACAACACGAACCCTCACATCCAAATTTTAGAAGAGTGTTTAGATCAATATAGACAGTATACCTACCAGGGAGCATTACTTAGGACAAAATTACACGCTATAACGCAGGAAATCCCTAGTAGGCAATATTTAGCAGTAGAGCAAAACATCCAACGCAGTAGACAGATTCATGAAATAACAGATATGAACGGACAGCAACAAACAGATAACACCAACATTAGTCACGCTTTCTTCCAATACTACAAAAAACTATATACTAGGGAAGAAACTGACGCAAATATACAACACAAGTTTCTACAATACACAAAACGCTTAAGTGATGAGGAAAGTGAAAGACTAGACCAACCCCTAACTTTAGATAATTTGCAAGGGGCACTTAGTACTTTTCAAAAAGATAAAGCACCTGGGCCTGATGGGCTAACAGCAGAATTTTACAGGTTTTTCTTCCCATGTTTAGGCCCTATCTTAATTAAAGTGTTCGAAGAGGCTTTTCAAAAAGGGGAGCTCCCGGATAGTTTAAATCAGTCATATATTACCCTGATCCCTAAAGACAGTAATGACAAAAAGTCAATTAAGAATTTTAGGCCTATCTCCCTTTTAAATGTTGATTATAAAATTCTAGCCAAGGCATTAACTCTGAAGCTTAAGCCACAAATGCACGCAATAATACATTCAGATCAACAATCTAGTGTGCATGGTAGAAACATTAGCAGACACACACATTTCATTAGAGACCTGATTACATACACACATGATAGACAGTGCCAGAGTGCCATATTATCTTTAGACCAGGAAAAGGCATTTGATAGAGTATCACATGCCTTCCTACATAAATGTCTTAAAGCTAATAATATAGGGAAATACTTTAGATCATGGATAAAAATCCTATATAAAAAACCTGAAAGTAAAATATTGATTAATCACAGTTTAACTGAAACATTCAAATTAACGCGAAGTGTTAGACAAGGTTGCCCTCTGTCGCCCTTGTTATATGTAATAACGTTAGAACCTGTGTTGGAAAGAATAAGACAAGACACAAATATCACGGGGACTTTCGTCCCCGGTGCAGGGGAAAGAAAATTGTTGGCCTACGCCGATGATACGATATTCCTTCCAACAACAAAGGATTCTATTAAAAATATCTTAGAGGTTTTCACGGAGTTTGGACGCGCTAGCGAATCCAAACTAAATATTCAAAAATCTAGCATAATGGGAATAGGTAAATGGGGTAATAGGTCAGATTTCCCTTTCCAATTAACGGTAGTGAATAAAATTAAAATTTACGGAATTAACTTCTCTTTTAATCCTCAAGACCCCAATAAAGAAACATGGACAAAATTGATAGAGAAAATCCAAAATATGTTAGAAATTTACAAATATAAAACGGCTACCATTTTCGGAAGAAGTATTATAGTTAATTGTTTTATTATGCCACAAATAATATACATAGCAAACGTACAGATGGTACCTAAAAAGATTATAAAGGAAATAAATAAACTAATTAGGGCCTTTATTTTTAGGAACACTTGGCACAGTATTAAACACACTACGTTAACAAGACATCAACACTAAAATTAAAGCTTTAAGAATTAAATATATAGGGGAAGTAATAAAGAGCCCGGGTCTATACCCGCTGGCACACTATTATATTGGGTTAAGGCTATCAAGTTTTTGTAAATTAAATAATAATCAACCCCATTTTTTTGGGACACCACCTCCTTTTTATGCAATATGTCTGAAAAATTTAGAGGGGAACAAACACTTAATAAAACAAGACACCAAACTTATATACAAACTTCTAGTTGCAACACAGGAAGCACCTATAAACACACGAAGAGGGTACAACCTCTTTATAACTGATTACACACAGAGTTTTACAAACATTCACGCAATAAACATTAAACCACAAGCAAAAGAAGTCACCTTCAGACTACTACATAGTTTAACACCGATTTCAAACAAATCACTATCAAAAGCAAACAAACCGGCACCCAAATGTAAATTATGCAGTGACAACATTACAGAGACAGAAGACCACTTGTTTTACACATGTAAGACAGTGGCCCCCACTTTAAACAAGTTAAGGAAAATAATAGCCCCACACTCACAACAGACACTTAATTTATATAGAGCAGTCACGATGAACACGCTACCACAAATGACGAGACGAATAGAACTCAAGCTACTGACATTGTTAGCTGACTTTAGGTACCTTGTATGGACATGTAGGAACAGAGCGGTATACGACAATGGACATTATGACAGTACAATATTTACACAAATATACGAACGCATGACACAAAACATAACAGAACAGATTTGAAACTCTTTTGTTGTTGTACAAATAAATATGTAATAACCTTTTTTTTGACCCTTCGGTCGTTACACAAAGCAAGTAGCTTTGTAAATACGTTGTGTCTATAAACATCATGCAATGTAAATACTCCGTAACATATGTCCTCATTAATCATTCCATGGTAGGGGGTCACCACCCCTTTGTTGATGTACCATTAATCATTTCATCATCCATGTTCAACTGTTTTCGTATATTGACTTGTAATATATTGGGGGGGAGGTTTTATCTTCGTTAGGTGATATTTTTATATATTTGGTATATTGTTTTGCTATTGACTTGTTGCAATGTTAGATTGGGGGAGGGAAGGGTGGGTGGGGGGGGCGAGGTTGGGTTTTTTTTTTTTTTTTTTTTTTTGGGGGGGGGGGGGGGGGGGGGGGGGGGGGGGAGGGGGGGGTTTCATTATCATGTGATATTTGTAAAACATTTGTAAATAACATTGTTATATCGACCTGAATAAAGGTATTTTAAAAAAAAAAAAAAAAAGACTGCGTCTTTCATATATTCAAATCCACCATTAACTAAAATCTTTTCAACATATTTACACTCCACAACATACATCTTCTCACCACAAAAACCCAAACCCCTTCATCAATTCCTATTAACTTCTATTACCCACCCCCCATCATATCACCACACAATATATCCCACATTCACCCTATTCCTACCCCCTTTACCCATCCCATTCTTCCCCCAACAAAAATCCATACTCTTATTATTTCTACAAACTCTTCCTCCTATACTTTTACCAATACATATTCTTATCTCATCCACCCCCCCATCCCATTCAACCCATTAAAAAAAAAACCTTCACCAACCTCCACCAACCCCACCTCCATATCCATATCCCCAACCCTTCCTCCTCATCAACCCAACCATCCTTAATTTATACACACCCCTTACTCCTCCCCCCATCCCACAAAATCTTCCATTCACGCCCCATTAACACCCTATCCCCTCCTTTCTTTCTTCCCCCCCACCTTCCCCCCTCCCCCCT
>JAMPIV010004355.1:345000-442553 GCA_024509875.1 Oreohelix idahoensis | reverse complement strand
TGGGGTGCATCTCATGGAAAGAGAAGAAAGGAAATAAAGAGATCCTAGAAAGCCTAGGTATGAATCGAGACAGAAGCGTCCCTCAAGTATTAGGCACCCGTGGCGGATCATACCTTTGGCACCCCCTCCCCCCATAAAGGAACACACTTGCAAGTATATTTTTAACAGTAAGTACTATCATAATAGTGTCAGATGGCACCCCATTCCGGGGCGGACCGCCCCCCGACCCTCGAACCCCCTAGTACGCCACTGAAACGAGAATTAACGAAGGAGATCAAAATTAGGCAACTAAAACATTTTGGCCATGTCAAGACATAACACCGGACACTAAAGATCATAATATAAGGCATAGAGTTGAAGGCAAACGTGCTAGACGAAGACGGCGCTATAAGTGGGAATATAATATCAAGAGATGGACAGGAAAGAGTCTGTCAGAGTGCACCATCAAGACAAGAGACAGAAGACGAAGATCCGTTGCAGCCGACTATAGATGTGAAGATGGCACATGATGAAGATAATGAATTTGAATCAGTTGACTCGTTTTACAGCTGTCCGGGTTACTTTGATTGTCATTAATAATTTTTGAGAATGTTACACACCAAAAAAACAAAGAAAGGTACAATCGGGACTATGGTGCTAATGATCTATACAAGTGTAACATCCCTCTATATTTTAATATTCTTAGGAAAAGTTCTGTAATGGCATATCCCGTCAGCTTTTCTAAGAAATACGGAAAAGGCACGCATTGCACAGTGAAAAATTTATTGCACACTCATTAATAGAACGCGCATGGCTTTCAATCATGAAAATTATTTTGTCAAAAGGAAATGTACAATACATGATTCATTGCTGAAGGTAAGAAATGATCACAATTAAACGTTTTTAAGATATTGAAAGAATATTTTATGTGGGCAAATGTCCGATTTCGCCCAAATAATTGTTGATATGTAGGCCGATTAAGTCGCTCTAGTCGGTACCGACTTAAATAATGATTCGGGGAAGGAGTAATGAAAAGTTTATTGGGAGTTTTCTTATGGTTTTTTTTTATATTACGTACCAATGCAAGATTCGAAAAGATAGACGTACACACACACACACACACACACACACACACACACACACACACACACACACACACACACACACACACACACACACACACACACACACACACACACACACACACACACACACACACACACACACACACACACACACACACACACACACACACACACACACACACACACACACACACACACACACACACACACACACACACACACACACACACACACACACACACACACACACACACACACACACACACACACACACACACACACACACACACACACACACACACACACACACACACACACACACACACACAAAGAAAACAATTTAAAAAATTGTGATAAAATATCTGTTATTTCATTAGTCCAGTTTAATTCAATTGGCTATTTTCAACTTTCCCCCTGTCATTTTTGATCTGGTTACTACGTAGCCTCATAGCCAAATTTGACTACGTTGTCTCACAGCTACATGTGACTACAAAGATCCAATGAAAGTGAAATGTAATGTAATGCAATAGAAACTAAAGGTCCAAAGACAAAATAGTACAGTCATCAAAGAGCACATCAAGATTTATTCGCGTTATTTGGCTGGTTATTTGTTCGTTCTGAAAATATTTTGGTTACTCTGTTTTAGAATAGTTCTTCCGATCTCTGATCAGGTGACCGTCATGTGATCAATTTTTTAAAACCTGTCGTTAACAGTTTAGGTTTTCTGTATCGGCTTTTAGGCGTAGATACTAATTTTGTTGTCCCAATCTAGTCACTAAGAAGAATGAAGAGAAGATTAATTGGGTATCCCCTCCAGCAATAGCCTTCCAGTGTTGTCAGACATGCCCTTAACTTGAATTGGGTATCCCCTCCAGCAATAGCCTTCCAGTGTTGCCAGACATGCCCTTAACTTGAATTGGGTATCCCCTCCAGCAATAGCCTTCCAGTGTTGCCAGACATGCCCTTAACTTGACTCCACGCCAAAAGTGAAAAGTTGGATTGCCAAAACACGGTAGAAGGGGCAACTAAAACAAAAAACTCAAGGGTTGAACTGAAGCAAATGAACCAAAATAGAGTTTATTGGAAAAAGGGTCATCAACATATGATGTCACGCAATTGTTGTCATGTTTGATCATCCCTACCCTCTTTGTCACACACCGTCACAAAAACACAAGACCCCCCCCCCCAAATCTCTTAACCCCCCCCCCCCCCCCCCCCCACCCATTATAATAGAAATCGTGTTTGGTTAATCAATTAAATAAATATAGGTAATTAACAGGTACTCGTTGGACAGAAGATAGACACTTGACAACAGAAAAGAAATATAAGTCTGATCAACGAGTGCCTGTTAATGATCGATCTATATTAGTTTATTTATATGCTACTCACGGGCCTCAAGTTTTCATCCTTATTCTTTATTTCGTTAATCCGGCTTTTACCAATAGCTTTTCTGTTGATGTGCTGCCTCCCAACACGAGACAGGGCCTAACCATTGTCCTATACAGCTATATACTTTCGCTTTCTCCCCAACAAATAATAATAATAAAATAAATAAAAAATGTTAATGTTCACGTCAGCCCTAATACTTTCAACTTGCTAAACTTATGTGTCTTTGATCTCGTCTGACTCTTGTCGGGATGGTGCTAGCTTGTTATTGTTGTATTTATTGATTTTTAAAATTTAATCAAAAGTACAGTTTATTTAGTCTGCATTTTGTTATCTAATGTGTTTACTACATTATAAGCAACATTTTGATAGCATTACAAGGCAGTCATTGTTATGGAACCTCCAGGGTGAGACAGGGAAACAAACAAAAAAACGCCTGGAGAGGAGAGTTGGAGACAGAAGTGAAAATGATGATGAATACGTGGAAATAACTTGAGCTGATGACACGTGACAGGAGAACTTGAGCTGATGACACGTGACAGGAGGACTTAAGCTGATGACACGTGACAGGAGGAGTTAAGCTGATGACACGTGACAGGAGGAGTTAAGCTGATGACACGTGACAGGAGGACTTAGCTGATGACACGTGACAGGAGGACTTAAGCTAATGACACGGGACAAGAGGACTTGAGCTGATGACACATGACAGGAGGACTTGAGCTGATGACACGTGACAGGAGAACTTGAGCTGATGACACGTGACAGGAGGACTTAAGCTGATGACACGTGACAGGAGGAGTTAAGCTGATGACACGTGACAGGAGGACTTAGCTGATGACACGTGACAGGAGGACTTAAGCTAATGACACGGGACAGGAGGACTTGAGCTGATGACACATGACAGGAGGACTTGAGCTGATGACACGTGACAGGAGAACTTGAGCTGATGACACGTGACAGGAGGACTTGGCGTGTGTTCGTTGAAGATCTGTGTTCCTTGGTGAGCTAAAGGATATGAACTGATTGACTACAATATATACAGTTATACCCCGGAGATGTTGCTGGTTCGGTTCCAGACCATCACAATAAAGCCAATATCGCAACAAAGTGGGTCATAACCTTTTTTTTTTTTTTTTTGCTTTCCAGTGTATATAAAAGTATAAAAGCCTAAAATTATGTTTACACAATGTCTATTAAGTGCGCAATAGCGTTAGGTCTTAAAAAACAGTGTTTTGTAAAAGTAAAAATACTTTATTGCTAAAAAAATGCTAATATTTATCATCTGAGCTTTCAGCAAATCGTAATTTTTTTCCTGATTGAAAGTCAAAATCTATCGGAAGAAGAAGGCACTCTCTCTCTCTCTCTCTCTCTCTCTCTCTCTCTCTCTATATATATATATATATATATATATATATATATATATATATATATATATATATATATATACAGTACTTTGCAAAAAAAATGGCAGTGATATTTTCGGAACGCAGCACACTCATAGAAGCAAATAATAATAAAAACTGTATGTCCAGAGGAAGATTGGTATCTCCCCTATCTATTAACAGTGGTTTCAGTACAATATAATGTTGCCTTCTCCAGCAAGGCAAGCCTGGATGCGGCGAGGCATACTTCCCACAAATGTTTGTAGGTAATTGAGAGTCAGACTGTCCCAGTATTTTTCAGCTACCTTCTTCAATTGTTCAACGTCTCTGAGTCCACTCTTTTTTAAATGATTCTTGATTAGTGCCCAAACGTTTTCAATTGGGTTTTGATCGGGACTGTTGCTGGGCCACTTCAGCACTATCACATTCTTCTCTTGCAGCCATGCTTTGGGGTATGAGCTGTATGATTTGGGTCATTGTCATGTTGAAATGTGCACCCATCGGGGTACATGACCTGCATAAATGGCAGAAGGTGTCCCTCTAATATGTCGATGTACCTTTCTTTCGTGAGAATTCCTGTGAAAACACACAGTGGGGTGGCACCTCTTGCTGACACCCCTCCCCAAAGATGGAATTTCTAGGTATGTTTCGGTCGCTGGTACACAGGCGTTACAGAGCCTTTCGTCCAAATATTTATTTGAGCAGGATAAGACCAAAGAGAACATTCATCTGAAAAAATCACATTGTCCCATGACAAATTTTGGTGTTTGTGGCACCAGTTCAAGCGCATCTGTTTGTGAGTCTCTGTGAGCAATGGTGACGAAATTACCCGCTTTTTTGTGTAATTCATCCTGTGTAGCTCCCGGTTGACAATAGCATTAGATACCTCTGGGCTTCCCAACTCGATCATGCGCTGCCGTATGTTTTCTACACTCTTCATTGGCCCAGCCCGAACGATTTGGGCGAGACACCGATGGTCCTTTGTGACCAAAATTCTTGGCCTCCCACTACCTTCTTTTCGCTCGATTCCATTACCTGCTTTTAATTTACTCACAACTCTGTAGACAGTCCGCTCAGGAATGTTCAAGGTTTTAGAAATGTTGGAACATGTTTGATTTCCTTCATTCCAAAGCTGTGAAATTAACATACACTTTGACTTTGTATCCATTTTCTGCCACTAGCATTAGAAATTGTCGTCTGCTCTTATATCAAGGGACGTTACTCTACGCTAATTTTTTTTTTACTTTTGGTAGTGTTTGCTCACTTAAGTGGAGTGCAAATTTGGGGCAGAACATGCATATTTAATTAGATTTCAGCTTATTTAGCTGAGCAATATGACTGCCATTTTTTTTGCAAAGTACTGTATATATATATATATATATATATATATATATATATATATATATATATATATATATATATATATATATATATATATATATATATATATATATATATATATATATATATATAATATTATATTATATTATATAAATCATTTAAAACCAGTTAAAGGTTATCGCAATTTATTTCAGCTGATATGAGGACGACCCCAAAGAACAAGTATAGTTCTGTTTTCTGATTGAAGATGATGATGATGATGAGTGTACGATTCACACAGTTTTATTTCTTTCATTCATTATTCGTCCTCTCTATGCGGAGCTCAGGACTGTAGCAAATACCTCTATGTCCTCATGTCCTGTGCCATTCGTTCAAGACCTTTCAATGTCTTATTAATTTCCCCCTTCATGTCTATATATGATTCCATTCGTTATGTGTTTTTTTTAATCCCTGTACTCCTCTTTGCCTGGGGACTTCAGATATAGGAATGCCCTGTAATGCTATCAACTGGTTTTAGTTAAATCTTATACAATTTGTTAAACTAAAGAGTAGAACGAATGCTCTATCAGTCATACCGTAAGAGGCGAATAAACTGAGCTTATGCCTTGGATTAGAAATCTAATCATGTAAAACCAACTGCCACTAAATCCACCACTGTAATAATAACTGAATGTTTGTTGTAAGGTTCTTGCAAGACAGCGCTATCTGCAATGGTTTTCTCACCACGTAAAAATGGTGATGATTTTGAAGATAATGTCTTACAATTCTGGTTTAGCCAAGCATTTGAAAAGATGGGATCATATGACTGCTTTTGTTTCCATCTCCAGATTGGTCGAACAGAAACAGTTAAAAATACGCTCAATCCAAAATTTGCTAGACCCATCAGAGTGTTCTATAGTTTTGAGGATCTGCAGAAGGTACATGTCAAAGTCTTCGATGTGGACCAGTGCACTGCGGACGATGAACTTGGACATCTGGAATGTACACTTGGGCAGGTTTGTGGTGGTTACTGAAACGTCTTGTTACCTTCTTAACACGTTCTCATCACATCGTCAACTTCAAGTTCCAACAACATGAAGCGTAGATCATGTCTCTTTATAAATCTCAGTTCGTGATGCAGTCTATCAATTCTCTCGTTAACTTCTTTCCATGACGTAGCGTAATGTGGCCCATTATCTTTTATGTCTGTCTTCATTTACTTCTTATCCCTCTGATGTTTTTTTTTTTTTTACTTTTTTTTTAGAATCGTTTTGAGAGTCCCTATTATACCACATTCTAATGAAGAGCTACCGCCATCTCCTTATCTTTATGAAAACAATTTTTCATTGGATAAGTGGTAAAATTAGAAATATTTCCGGGATGAGTTATCCGGAGTACTAATAGTGTCAGTACCACCATATAAAACAAATCGATGACACACGCAATAACTGTGGTAAGAGATTTTTCAACACCAAAATACTGAATGCCGAGCTACCGGAATGACTGGCTCCATAGTTATCTGCTACTATTTGCTAGATCTGGTAAAGACCTCACACTGCTCAGTAGCTATCGAATTATTACCATACATAATGCCTATGGCAAATTACTTTAACAAAAACTAGTAACGAGACAAGTATTGACGCATCAAGAAAATTCACACTTTCTCTCTGATACAATGGGTAGTTACAGGCCAGACAGTGTAACCTGGGGTAGCGCTGGTACATGTGCATATGGTGTTCACGAAAGATTCCAAAGTAAAGGAGAAACGGTTGCTGTGGCAATTGACTTGCAGAGTATGTAGAACAGTGTGAACTTTGCAATCCTATCCTGCTAAAATCCATTGCTGACCTAATGTATAGTTGCTGCATTGACGGACATATTTAGTGTATTTCGCTTTTGAACCTAGACATCAGAACTAATACACAAATGCCCAGGACTACCCCAAGTTCCTCCACTACCACTGGTGCTGTTAAACATCTACATATCAAAAGTAGCCAACATTCAACCAACAGGGCCGGGAGAAACATTAACTTTTGCAGATGACATACGTATATACAGGACTGTCTCAGAGAGACAGGAAATGACTAAATACATACATGAGACTACAAGCTGTTGTAATGGTGAGGAAAGCGGCTCAAAGATCGATCTGAACAAGGCCTGTGTGCTGGGTACTCCTTTAAAAACTGAAAGTGAAAGCAGACCTACCCCTAACATTACTCTCAATGGCCAGAACATTGAAAGCCATGAGAAGAAGAATTATCTGAGTGTAAGGTTCGATCGCGGGCAATCAGACAAGTATCATGTTGAATAAACCATATAAAGCGCATTCCCGGTCTGGCAGTTCCAAAAACAATGGCCGCTGCACTCCTAAAGGAGAGACTACATGTTTTTTCCTGTATCGTCAGCTAGTCGTGTCAATAATCGATTATAAGCTGGGAATGCTCACATTGTCACTTTCACAATGTAAACGATTATATCGCATTCACAATGACGAAATGAGAATAGTCTTGGGCTGTACGAGAGATACTCTCATTATAACGATGAAGTATATGATTGGACTTCTGTCAATGAAATCCAGACATCTATGAACCGGGCAAAAGTCTCTATGCATGTGCATGCAGAAAAAGGACACGCCTTGCATGGAAGTATACATGACATCACAGAGACGAGAATAAAGAGAGGGATTTCATAGATGGCATAGGCAAAGGCAACAGTAGGGCATGTGACCACGCTTGAAAAGATTTTAAAAGGGGAAGAGTGGAATACGATAGAAGAGAACTGGACAAATTACCAGGAAAGCCATCATCACCATTCGCAGGGGGTGTGGAGATTAGTGCATTGGGAAAGCAGAACTGGAAATTAATAAGCTGATGAATGATCATGCTGGCGGGGATGAAGTTATAGTATATTAATATTAGACAAACATAAAGGTATGTTTTCAGGCACTCGTAAGAAATAAAGAAGTAGAACACTTGGACAACAGAAAAACAACAGACGTGAGTGGCTTACCCAGGGTTCGAACCCCGTACCTTCCGTACGACAACTCCGCCTAGCTATCAAGCGAATCACACTGACCCCACGGCCAGCTAGGCATCCCCAATAAAGATGCTTTGCTGGCTATTTATCAGTACGAAACACACAAGATAACACCGGAAGTATACAGTGGGCAACTCAGCCCTTAAATGACGCAATCACTTCTGTTGTTCTCCTATTAACAGTATGTGTCAGTCCAAACAAGACAAAGACCTTGATACTGGGTCCAGTAAATAGTAGAAGACTTAAGGACATTAGTATAGAACAGAGGGTAGGTTTCTGGTATTGTATAAACATAAATAACACATAAGGAAGGGAAACCCGACAAACATAAAGGTATGTTTTCAGGCACTCGTAAGAAATAAAGAAGTAGAACATGTTTATGTTTGTCTAATATTAATTTACTGTTTACAGGCCTCGGGTTTCCCTTCCTTATGTGTTATTTATGTTTATACAATACCAGAAACCTACCCTCTGTTCTATACTAATGTCCTTAAGTCTTCTACTATTTACTGGACCCAGTATCAAGGTCTTTGTCTTGTTTGGACTGACACATACTGTTAATAGGAGAACAACAGAAGTGATTGCGTCATTTAAGGGCTGAGTTGCCCACTGTATACTTCCGGTGTTATCTTGTGTGTTTCGTACTGATAAATAGCCAGCAAAGCATCTTTATTGGGGATGCCTAGCTGGCCGTGGGGTCAGTGTGATTCGCTTGATAGCTAGGCGGAGTTGTCGTACGGAAGGTACGGGGTTCGAACCCTGGGTAAGCCACTCACGTCTGTTGTTTTTCTGTTGTCCAAGTGTTCTACTTCTTTATTTCTTACGAGTGCCTGAAAACATACCTTTATGTTTGTCTAATATTAATTTACTGTTTACAGGCCTCGGGTTTCCCTTCCTTATGTGTTATTTAAGTTATAGTATACACTGATTGGTCTATTCCCCATGGTGAAAAATCGGGATAGGGATTTTTTTGGATCGCGTAAGGTGCAGGCTCTTCGCTGATCAGAGCGTAGCTTACGCCAAAACAACCTCTAGCATGAGAATTGAGTCAGATACTACAGCCCTTAGGTGGCTGTCTGAAACTACATTAACCATAGCAGTTTTTAAACCGGACTCTCAGTCCATGCTTCGGAAGCTCTTAAATTGATGTCTTCAACATGAATAAAGTACTTACAACGAGGCCTCAACCCTACAGAAACTGGTATGGATCTACTGTCATGGTCCTGCAGGAGCTGACGGACTAGTCTCGAGAACACCCATAGTCGGGACACTGGATATGTATAAAGAAGAGATAATAAAGATAATTAACAATCGCCTTTTAGAGAACAACACTGTCATCGATGAACCAACACTGCAATCGATGAACCAACACACTTCAGGAATCTGGAATTTGCATCAAGCCAAAAACTGACTGAGATGGATGTATGAGAGGGTGGGTCAGGCGTGTATACAACCAATCGCGTCATTAATGGGATGGATTTCCCTACGTAAATTTCCGGTGTTAGGTGTTGCGGGTCGCGCTAATAACCCCTGTCATCGAAGCACTATTTTTGTGGTGCTTAGATGGCAGGGAGGATAGTGTGATTCGCTTCCGTAGCTAGGAGGGGGTGCCGCACGGAAGGTCCTGGGTTCGATTACCCGGTAAGCCACTCACGTCTGTTGTTTTTTCTGTTGTCTAGTTTTCTACTTCTTTATTTCTCACGAGTGCCTGAAAACATACCTTTATGTGTGTGTGTGTTATCTATACCTTTATGTGTGTGTACTATTTCTTTAGTGTATACAACCAGCACGCTACAGGAACAATCAATATTCAAACCCTTTGACATTTGCTGAAGGAGACTGAACATTTTTGGGTTTTCCCGAAAAGCAGTGATATAGATTCTGAACGACAACAATAATAACATCAATTAAAAACGATAACTTAACATATATACAATTTTCCAGCTTTTTCTGTCAGAAACCTTCGTAACGCTCCCAAAAATAGTATCACTCGCCAAAGAAAATTGCGTAAAGGTTGGAGTGCATGCGCCATGTGAAAACAAATATTTTGGTTTTTACTGTAATACGGGAATTAAAAAACAAAATATGGAAGACAATGTTGGTAACTATTCTAACTGTCACCACCTAAGTGAATTGTATCCGAGGAAGAGACTATTGCTTAAAAATTGTTTAAATATACATTTTCGTACACAAGTGTTTAGAGATGTATAAATACCCACAATTAATATTTACGGACGTTTATGTGTTCTCCAACGAGTAATTTTGTGCACCAAGAATAAGGAAGCTGTAGATCTGAATAGAGAAATTCTAACAAAGCTTCCGGGTGAGCTAAACATCTTTTATAGTTCCAATTAAATAGTATCTGAAGTTCCCAGTAATGTTATGAACTATTCGGCCGATTAAACAACAGAAAATCAAGGTGATTTACCTATAGACAATCCGATGCTCAAACCTAACATTATTTTTCCACAAGCATTTGAATAAATAAAATTACCTTTAAGTATTGGTGCTTTTGAATTTAACTCCCGTCATTTGATGGGTTTTTCTCTAGTGTAAAAATAAACGAGCAAAAAAATGTGCAGTGCCATAACGACAACATAGGCAGATCAACTAAAGAATTAAAATTCAGCCATTCAAGACAAGAGAGGGAACACTGGTAAGGAGGCGCATCACGAAACACAGAGAAAGCCCAAAAGAGTTTGTGTTGCTGACTAATCTTTCCTTGTTCTTCAAGGACAGAATGCAGATTTGGCACATGAATGTGAAAAGTGAACTGACGAGGGAAAACCGCTCAGGTTAATCAAGATGAGGCATAGTACGCATATCTTGGCAGTAATATAGACAACGTTGGTAGCACAGATATTTATAAAACAAAATACAACAGGCAAAAAAAAAAAGAGTTGGGGGGAGATTTTATTGCATTTGGGACATATGTGAAGACAAATCAAGTCCAACACAAAAATCAAAATCTTGGACTCAAATGTTTAAGTCCTATCTTATCGCCCTGAAAGATGGCGAACAACAAAAATAGTAACAAGAAAAATAGACTTTCATAAACTGGTGCTTACTGAGAATACAAGGAGTGAAGTAATATGACAAGAAGCCCCAATTCTGAGCAGGTGAACCAGAAAACTATCAGTGAAACAGGCGGTGGGAAGATGAACCAGAAAACTGTCAGTGAAACAGGCGGTGGGAAGATGAACCAGAAAACTATCAGTGAAACAGGCGGTGGGAAGATGAACCAGAAAACTATCAGTGAAACAGGCGGTGGGAAGATGAACCAGAAAACTATCAGTGAAACAGGCGGTGGGAAGATGAACCAGAAAACTATCAGTGAAACAGGCGGTGGGAAGATGAACCAGAAAAACTATCAGTGAAACAGGCGGTGGGAAGATGAACCAGAAAACTATCAGTGAAACAGGCGGTGGGAAGATGAACCAGAAAACTATCAGTGAAACAGGCGGTGGGAAGATGAACCAGAAAACTATCAGTGAAACAGGCGGTGGGAAGATGAACCAGAATACTATCAGTGATTCAGGCGGTGGGAAGATGAACCAGAAAACTATCAGTGAAACAGGCGGTGGGAAGATGAACCAGAAAACTATCAGTGAAACAGGCGGTGGGAAGATGAACCAGAAAACTATCAGTGAAACAGGCGGTGGGAAGATGAACCAGAAAACTATCAGTGAAACAGGCGGTGGGAAGATGAACCAGAAAACTATCAGTGAAACAGGCGGTGGGAAGAAGACGCTGGCCTATTTTGAAAATCAGGTCATAGCATTAAAAGGCAGTCCTTGCTCTAGACTCACACGGGTAATGTAAATAGAGCGGGAAAAATCTAAAAATGGAGAAGTGAACTGGTCACAGTTATGAAAGAAAAAACGAAAACACGTAAAGAAATTGAAAGGATAGCATAAGACATGAGGGCTTGATACATTTTTGTTGAGGACATAACAGGGAGGTTTTGATGATTATGATTATATTTACTGTCATGGCATTTGCCATAAATGTCATTTATTTTTATCGTTTATGTTGTTTCAGATTATTACCGGCAACCCTTACACACAACCATTGATTCTCAAGGGACATAAGAAAGCCCCTGGACATATTACAGTATGTTACATTTCCTACAATGTATTCTTTAATTGAGAATTAATGAATATGAGAAAAAGGATGGGTAGAAAGAATATCAGACGGGCTTGAGCGCCCAATTCTCAGACATTAACAAAATAAAGTTATTTTGTTAGGTCCCATACATAATTTGTAAGCCTATACATTCTTACATTCTTAATTACATTTATTATCTCCTAAAACTGATTTTAAAATGCCATAGAGAAACATGGTACTCTCTAGCAAAGCTCTACACCCCTAACAGAAATGACTCAGAAGAAGTAGAAAATTATCTCCGTTTATGTACAACTACAAGGGCAATTTCAGTGTCACTTATAAATATATTTAAACTGGCAGTCATACCCGGCCCAGCCCGGGTCCATGTCGGAATGGCTGCAAGTCGGGATTAGTGCGAATCGTATTAGGAAGGTTTAAAGTGCTATCGAATAATGTTAAAGGCATTAGGATTATTTTCAGTTAGAAAAACAAATATTTTCTTAAAATAAAGTACACATCACACACACATACACACAAAACGTGTCCCGTCTGTCCCTTCTGTCCCGTCTGTGCCGTATGGGACGTCTGCCCCGTCCGCCTATCTATCTATCTATCTATCTATCTATCTATCTATCTATCTATCTATCTATCTATCTATCTATCTATCTATCTATCTATCTATCTATCTATCTATCTATCTATCTATCTATCTATCTATCTATCTATCTATCTATCTATCTATCTATCTATCTATCTATCTATCTATCTGGCTGGCTGGCTGGCTGGCTGTCTGTCTGAATGTCTGTCCGTCCGTCCGTCCGTCCGCCCGCACACACATCAAAACGATTTTCAGGGCAAAGTTAGTGAATGTAACGTATTCTTAGAGCCGTATCGTGAACAACTCTAAATAGCTGAGTTATACATACACGCACATACATACATTTGCATTCATGCACATACGTAGCTCCACACACACGCTCTTATGTATTCAAATGTATGCATGTACAGTACTAATGCCCTTTCCTCTATAAAATAATGCTATAAGGGGATACGTTACATATAAAACCACACACGCGTAGTTTCACTTGCATACTTAAACTTAAAAAGGAATTAGAATAGTACTAAATAAAATAAAGTAATAATTTCTCTTAAAAAAATGTGTGCGCTTCTTCTAACAACAAAACCATATTTGCAGAATAAAATATAAAGCATTAGCGGAATTCCTGTGGCACATTAAAAAATTAAACATTGTTCAGGAATCCTGATGTAGAAAATTTGCAAAATTGAAAGCAACGCACTGTAAATTTAAGTAAAAGCTCTACACCGCTGAGTATTATTCAAACTTTCCTTGTCAGGAATCGTGATTTAGAAAACTTACATAGCATAAATCAACGCACTTCTTCTAAATTTAACGAAAAAGGATAAAATTTATGACAAATAGTTTCTAAGCCAAGGGTGGTAACCGTTGTTTTTATGTCCCTTAAGAATGAATGGAGTTCGGGAATCATCTAGAACATACACATATCTTGTAGCACAAACACAGCTGAGAATTAATCAAACCTTTCTTGTCAGTGATCCCGATTTACAAAATTTTCATATCAGGAAGCATCGAACTGTAAATTTAAGTAACAGCTTTGCATAGCTGAGTATTATTTAAAGTTTCCTTATCAAAAACCCTGGTTTAAAAAACTTACACAACAGAAAGCAACGCACTTCTTCTAAATTTAACGAAAAAGGATACCTAAGTGTTTTTAAAAGCGGCACAAAAGCCTTGTCTACGATACAATTAAACAGAAAACAGTAACGAAGATATGAAAGGAAAAGTGAAAATAATTAAGTAGTAAAGCTATTAAGTAGTAAATAATCTTAATAATGAACTCTGAAAATTATTATGTAGGTAGGTACTTAATATTACCTAGCAAAATAGTAACTGAAAAAAAAGACTAAACCTACTTGCTTTTTCTCCATATCCAAATGAATCGCTAAGCAATTATAATGTCAGAACATACAGAAATCTTCTAGAACATTCACAGATTTTCTAGAACAAATAACACACAAACCTTGTCTACGATACAATTAAACACAAAAAGGTAACAAAGACATGAAAGGAAAATAATTAAGTAGTAAAGTTATTAAGTAATAAATAAACTTAATAATCAACTCTGAAAATTATTATGTAGGTAGGTAGCTAATATTCCCCAGCACGATAGTAACTGAAAAAAAAAAAAATAAAGCTACTTGCCTTACCTCCATATCCAAGTTAATGGCTAAGCAATTATAATGTCAGAACATACAGAAATCTTCGAGAACATAAAAACATTTTCTTGAACAAATAATTTACATGACAGCTTCTGTGTAGATGAAATTGCTAATAAGAACTCTACACAGCTGAGAATTAATCGAACTTTCCTGACACTTTTGATAGGTGAGAAGTTATCAAACCTTTATTGTCAAGAAAGCTGCCTTACAAAATTTGCATAACAATTGCAACACACTAATTTATTTAATTGACATCTCTATATAGGTGTGTATTATTTAAAGTTTTCTTGTTAAAAATTTTTGTTTAAAAAACTTTTATACCAGAAAGCAAGGCACTTCTTGTAAGTTTAACGAAAACGAATAAACATTATGACTTATATAGTTTATAAGTTACGTCCCTTGCAAATTGAGATCAGAATGAATGAAGTCCCTTGAAATAAGAATGAATGGAGTGAAGAAAAATTCACTGCTCAGCCTCATGATGTCGTATCTTAAGGATATATACTTTAAAACCTTTCCTGAGTAATGACAGATACGCTGGTGAAAACCGCATCAGAATCGGTTCAGACGTTCTTAAGTTATCACATAACAGCGCGAAAGACATTAGAGGCGGGATTTTGTAGACCACAAACGGCTCCGGGGTCGACCCAGCCTCATAAATTGGGTACCAGAGCAACTCTGTGAAGGTTAAGGCGGCCGGCGTGATGCTGACCACATCATCCCTAGTGTGCCAATGGTCAAGAAAATATAGGCCTAAACCATATTCTTAATATGCTTCAGTGGGAGTGCAACAGGATCCCGCATACTACTTGACACCACTTTGCATATATCCGAACATCTCCGGCAGGACGCCTCCATATCTTTGAATTATTTGCCTGTTTACACCCACAACCTAATCACGCAGGTTCTATTAACCTCTGAACCAGAGTCGTAGACAGACAGGGGTAAGAGGTTGATAGCGCAGGGCATCAAGAGTAATGGCGCAGTCTCATTAAAAGTAGATATTTGGTCACATCTACAGTTGTCGTGGGGAGAGCCAACCGACACAATTTTTTTCTCAGTGCTGCTACGCCTCTGACGAGAATCATGACAAGTTAGCTATTTTTTATTCAAGGCTTTGAACTTCTTATGCAAACCTCTGGCGACTAAAACAAGGCATAAAAAAGTGCAACTTGTACGAATGATTTGTCATCATAAGAACATGCTGGAAAACAAGTACATTTGTTAGGTCCTTTGATCTATAAACAGAAAGCTGCAATAGACTTTGCAGTCATGACGTCATCTTGTTCTACAAGTGCTTTTTATCTACCTGGATCATTCCGGAAGTGTCACATTTCCCAAAACTTGTTTTCACAGTGCTGTACATTGACAATCTGATCACCCGTTTGCCAGTCACTTCGATTACGGAAATAACAGCAAATGGATTGATTTGCCGTTGCCCTAAAGACGCCAATAGGCGTGATGGGAAACAATGGCAAAGAAAACCTATCTGCTGTTGCCCTAAGACGCCACTAGGCGTAATGGCCACTGACTGCTTTGACGGTCGGTGGCTAAGGACGGAAGAAGAAGAAGAAGACATTGACAATACGTTTTGTTCGTCGTCTTTGGTAGCTTAGGCTAAGCACACTTCTTTGTAAGGCACTTTTGTTTTGTTTTTGCAGTTGTGGTTGAAAGTTATTCGTGTTTGTTCTTTGTCCAAATGCCACATTCTTATTGCAGTATCCATTCTACGTGATATTAGATAACTGACTTCCACTTCTGAAGTCCTAGGACCTAGACGATCGCTAGTGTGTTAGGCTTTTTGACAAATTGTTAGGCAGTTAGTTAATATGTTAGGCTTTTTGTTCATACGTTAAGCTCTGTTAGTATGTTAGGCTCTATATTAGTATGTTAGGATATTTGTTAATATGTTGGATTAAGTGTTAGTATGTTAGGCTTTATGTTAGTTTGTTGACAATGAAATTATGTTGGGTTATATGTTAGTATATTGGGGTAAATTTGTTAGTATATTGGGTTAAATGTTAGTATGTTGGGTTATATGTTAGTATGTAGGGTTATATGTATGTATGTTGGTTTATATGTTAGTATGTTGGGTTATATGTTAGTATGTAGAGTTATTTGTTAGTATGTTTGGTTATATGTTAGTATGTAGGGTTATATGTAAGTATGTTGGGTTATATATTAGTATGTAGGGTTATATGTTAGTATCTTGGATTTTGTGTTAGTATGTTGGGTTATATGTTAGTATGTTGGGTTATATATTAGTATGTTGGGTTATATGTTAGTATATTGAGCTATATGTTAGTATGTAGGGTTATATGTTAGTATGTTGGGCTCTATGTTAGTATCTCATGCTCTATGTTAGTATGTTGGATTATATGATAGTGTGCTGGATTATATGTTAGTGTGTTGGGTTTTATGTTAGTATGTTAAGCTCTATATTAGTATTTGGGTAATATGTTAGTATGTTGGGCTATATATCATTGGATACCGTTGCACGCCTATTGAGGCATATTGAGAATACGGTGTTAGGCCCGTATTTTCTTGAACATTGGCACACTAGGTGTGATGTGGTCAGCATCATGCCGGCCGCCTTAACCTTCCCAGAGTTGTTCTGGTACCCAATTCACGAGGCTGGGTCGACCCCGTAGCCGTTTGCTGTCTAAAAAATCCCACCTCAACTGGGGATTGAACCATGGACCACCGAGTTAGGAAGCCAGTGCACTAACCACTGCACCACCGCGGCTCCCTATATATCATTATGTTGGGTTATATGTTAGTGTTTCAGTTATATGTTAATATGTTAACCTCTAGTTAGTATGTTAATAAGTTGGGTTATATGTTGGGGGGATATCACAACATTCTAGTGTTTAGGGCCCTGGAATGTCTTAATCCGGCCTCGATGTTAGCGATTTATTAATATTTTATACTCTTTGTTAATATGTTTGTTTACTTGTCAGCATGCTGGGCTATATCGTATATCAGGCTATTTATTAATACAGGCATACCTCGCTTTATTGCGCTTCGCTTTATTGCGCTTCGCAGATATTGCGCATTTTTTCAAAATATTCATGTTTAGAATGTACCTTCTTCTTCCCATAGATTTTGGCTTTCCTCCAGCAAAAAGATTACGATTCGCTGAAGGCTCACACCCAAGAGCCAATTAACAGGAAACAAGGAATAACAGTGTGACAGGTTAAGTTAGTCCCATGTCATATACTGCCGTAGAGAGTGAAGAGTTAGAGACTTCACCGTATAGGTCCAGTTTTGTTTATGAGATGGCGTGACCAGTTCATTTCCTCGCTGCCTTTGCCTCGCATAATTCAAGAACATAGTCAGGTACCCATTTATAGCTGTGTAGGCTGGAGCGTGACGCTACCAGGTTCCGATATCCGAACCTGCTAACTTTGCTGCGAGAGGAAATCGCTCTAACCGCTTGGCCAGTTGGACGTTCACATTAACAATAAACGTAGTCCGATAGCAGAAACTGCCGTTGGGGAGTGAAGTGTTATAGACTTCACTATACTAGTATAGTGGGGAGTGAAGTGTTATAGACTTCACTATACTAGTATAGTGGGGAGTGAAGTGTTATAGACTTCGCTATACTAGTATAGTGGGGAGTGAAGTGTTATAGACTTCGCTATACTAGTATAGTGGGGAGTAAAGTGTTATAGACTTCACTATACTAATATAGTGGGGAGTGAAGTGTTATAGACTTCACTATACTAGTAAAGTGGGGAGTGAAGTGTTATAGACTTCGCTATACTAGTATAGTGGGGAGTGAAGTGTTATAGACTTCACTATACTAATATAGTGGGGAGTGAAGTGTTATAGACTTCGCTATACTAGTATAGTGAGGAGTGAAGTGTTATAGACTTCACTATACTAGTATAGTGGGGATTGAAGTGTTATAGACTTCGCTATACTAGTATAGTGGGGAGTGAAGTGTTATAGACTTCGCTATACTAGTATAGTGGTTAGTGAAGTGTTATAGACTTCACTATACTAGTATAGTGGGGAGTGAAGTGTTATAAACTTCACTATACTAGTATAGAGGGGAGTGAAGTGTTATAGACTTCGCTATACTAATATAGAGGGGAGTGAAGTGTTATAAACTTCACTATACTAGTATAGTGGGGAGTGAAGTGTTATAGACTTCGCTATACTAATATAGTGGGGAGTGAAGTATTATAGACTTCGCTATACTAATATAGTGGGGAGTGAAGTGTTATAGACTTCACTATACTAATATAGTTTGGAGTGAAGTGTTATAGACTTCGCTATACTAATATAGTGGGGAGTGAAGTATTATAGACTTCACTATACTAATATAGTGGGGAGTGAAGTGTTATAGACTTCACTATACTAATATAGTTTGGAGTGAAGTGTTATAGACTTCGCTATACTAATATAGTGGGGAGTGAAGTGTTTGTTGAAGGACTTTCGTGTGGGGTTACTGGTTGTGTTGCCTGAATTCTGATCGTGCTAATGTTCTTACGCGAATGGGGTGAACCTCACCTTCGGTTTGTCGTAATGCCTGAACTTCGCATCAAGATGTAAACAACTGTTCATCTTATTAACTCAGCAACTTGACATAAAATACGTAATTCATAAGGTTGAATGGTGTAACGTGATTCAACGAATAATGCCTCCGGTTCGAGTCCTTCAAAATTTAATATGGATTACACACATACATAAACAGTTCAATTCACACATGAGGTACATGCATCAATCAATCAATAGCGTAGACTGCTGTTTTACGTGTCAATGTCCGTTTAAGGATACAATGCAGTAATTGTCGTCAGAACATCACAGCTATATGCACGCGCAGATAGAATGGCTACCTGCCGACAGTGAGACTGTGAGTCTAATTACTTCGTATAAAGTAGACGATTATCTTTCTCCTTCCAAGGATTTAGTTAATCACTAACCTCCATAAGTTTCCTCTCTCGTAGAGTTCTAGGACTGACCCTGGTCCTGCATAAATACACATATAAATGGCTATATCATGCCATTAATTTGGAAGGCTAGAAAAACGCAGCTATTCAGCTTGACGGTCAAAGTAACAAAGGGTAGCGTCTCCTAGTTACCAACTGTGACCCAAACAACGCTAGACACGTCATAATCGATCGTGTATGGAGCGTTCAATAATTGAAACATCTATCGCAATATATTAAATGTCTTAACCTTTACAATTGCACGTCTGCTAACCTTTAGCAGACGGCGTTAATAACATATACCGTAACAATTCCCTGTACACCGGGGAAAAAAAAATCGATAGATTTTTTTTCAAGATCTATCCGACTTGACAATTTTTCAAAAAATTTAACACAATTGTGACATATGGCCGACGATGTTCTGAGTAGAACCGTGTCGCGGTCATGTCAACTAACTATTTGTCATAGTCATCTAACATTAATCACATTATATATCAATATTATGCATATTATTATATCAACTAAATAAAATGTGTAATGTCAATAGTGAATGATAGAATTAAATTAAAGTAAGGTCTGTCGTATTAGTATGTCATATAGGAATTAATTTGACTAATTAAAATTAAATTAATTAATTAAACTAAGAGTTAAATTATTAAGATTCTAATGTAACACGATGTTATGAGAGAAGAAAAGACAAATAAGTGAGAAGAAATAGAAAGAAATTCGAATATAAGTTTAACTTAATTGTGTGTGTTAAGTGTTAGTGAATAATAACTATCTAATTTAACTAACTAAATAACGTATAGGTACATTTAAAAAAATATTAATCTAATACTTGTGTGAGATTTATTTTCTCTTTTCATAATTTCTTCTTTTTATATTTCGTTCTCTTTTTTGTTTTTTTCATTTCATTTTTTTCTCACATTTCATTTTATTGATATTAATTCAATTAAGAAGTTAAGTTAACTAATTAATTAGTATAGGATATGATGATCCATCCGTAGTCCTGATCCTGATGAATTCTTTTAGACAAAGTGTTGAAGCATTTACGTCGGACAGAAATGTCAATTATCCTAGGATCCAAGAATTAAGTGCACATAGGATAATAAGTTCGACTTGTCGTCAGATATTGTTCCATGATTGTTGAACGAATACGGTGTAACCGTTGAAGAGATGGTTACATCCCGCCAAGATTCAGTAGGTTGAACGAATTGTTACGGTATATGTTATTAACGCCGTCTGCTAAAGGTTAGCAGACGTGCAATTGTAAAGGTTAAGACATTTAATATATTGCGATAGATGTTTCAATTATTGAACGCTCCATACACGATCAAATATATTCTCGAACACGATATGTAGTGTAATATGTTCCATAGGAATAACAAATGTATATTTGTCGCTCTTAACAATGTTACCATACTAATAAAAAGTCACTGTAGTACCAATGTTACCGTACTAATAAAATGTTACTCTAATACCACTGTTCCCGTTCTAATAAAATGTTACTATAGTATCAATGTTCACGTACTACTAAAATGTTACCACACAAGAAGTATTGTTATATTCTATAAGTAAGTATATCATGAAAGTTATACTTATAAGAATACTTCAGTTATATAAACAGTCTTTATCGATGTACAATCAGTAATAATGTACAAAGTTATTTATGTTATCGGTGAGGATGTTTCAACATCTGGAAGTGGTTTAGTTTCGACAAGTTCGCTTGGGCATCTCGACAAACAGTCTGCGAACACATTCTTTACTCCAGGAATAGCTCGTATTTCAAAATTGAATGGTTGAAGAGCTATAGCGTAACGCGCTGACTTCGATGATTTAACGTTCTTCGTGTTCAGTGTAGTAAGAGCTTTTTGATCAGATTCCACCACAAAGTGTGAGCCGAGAAGGTAACGTTCCAGTTTTGTGATTGCCCACACCAATGCGAGGAGCTCTTTATCGAGAAAGGAGTATTTGAGTTAGCTCTCCGTAAGTTTTCTGGACACGTACATCACCGGAAATAAGGTGCCGTTATATTCCTGCATCAAAACTGCAGCGATAGCGTAAGAAGAAGCATCACTGCGAAGAATGAAATTGAGATTTTTGTCAGGCAACCTCAAAAAAGGTTCATTTGAAAAAAAATGTTTTATATAGTCTAAAGCCGTTTGGTGATCCTGCGACCACTTTATTACATTAGATGTGCCTTTTTTCAGTAGAGACGAAAAAGGTGCAGTTATAGTAGACAAATGAGGGATGAATTTTGAATAGAACTGTATTAGTCCTAAAAGCGACCTAACTTGTTTTTTTGTCTTAGGTGCTGAGATGTTTAAAATTTTAGAGACGTTACTGTCTTCTGTATACATGAAACCATGACCTATGCGGTGACCCAGAAATGAGATGTCATAAAAACCGACAAAAGCCTTTGAAGGTTTCGCTGTTAAGTTATAATCCCGTAAGGTAGAAAGTAAAGCTTTTAATCCATGAATATGTTCATCCCAAGAGTCACTGAAAAGACAGATGTCATCTATATAAGTAATGACATCGGGACGATGAGACAATATGCGGCGCATCATGCGTACAAAGGTAGCTGGCGCATTCATTAATCCGAATGGCATAAAATTCCATTGGAAAAGTTCATGAGAACTAGAAAAAGAACAAATAACCATTACAAGAAAGAGATGATGACTGCATAGGCTGAGTCATCAAAGAATGTGAAATCAAAATCCAATATAGTATGTTACTATCTGCGTGACGCAGAATCAGGAACCAATTGTAATCGGAGAGAATGGTGGTGGAAATACACACCATTGTCCCGCTCGATAGCCATGCGAGCATCTCGATTGGTCCTAAAAGTAACCACGGCGTCACCATACCTGTTATTGGTATGAGGTAACAGACGCACGAACCTAACGTCTGCCGTGTGGTTGAGAAAATCTCCTAGTGCTTGCCAACTAGTTCGCTGTGGCAGATTTTGCACAAGGATGGTGCGAGAAGATGCACCTCTACCAATATAAGTGGTACCATAGTCACAAGAATTTAATATATTGCGATAGATGTTTCATATATTGAACGCTCCATACACGATCGATTATGACGTGTCTAGCGTTGTTTGGGTCACAGTCGGTAACTAGGAGACGCTAGACACGTCATAATCGATCGTGTATGGAGCGTTCAATAATTGAAACATCTATCGCAATATATTAAATGTCTTAACCTTTACAATTGCACGTCTGCTAACCTTTAGCAGACGGCGTTAATAACATATACCGTAACAGTGTTATAGACTTCACTATACTAGTATAGTGGGGAGTGAAGTGTTATAAACTTCACTATACTAGTATAGTGGGGAGTGAAGTGTTATAGACTTCGCTATACTAATATAGTGGGGAGTGAAGTGTTATAGACTTCGCTATACTAATATAGTGGGGAGTGAAGTGTTATAGACTTCACTATACTAATATAGTTTGGAGTGAAGTGTTATAGACTTCGCTATACTAATATAGTGGGGAGTGAAGTGTTATAGACTTCACTATACTAGTATAGTGGGGAGGGAAGTGTTATAGACTTCACTATACTAGTATAGTGGGGAGTGAAGTGTTATAGACTTCGCTATACTAATATAGTGGGGAGTGAAGTGTTATAGACTTCACTATACTAATATAGTGGGGAGTGAAGTGTTATAGACTTCACTATACTAATATTGTTTGGAGTGAAGTGTTATAGACTTCGCTATACTAATATAGTGGGGAGTGAAGTGTTATAGACTTCACTATACTAATATAGTGGGGAGTGAAGTGTTATAGACTTCACTATACTAATATAGTGGGGAGTGAAGTGTTATAGACTTCACTATACTAATATAGTGGGGAGTGAAGTGTTATAGACTTCACTATACTAATATAGTGGGAGTGAAGTGTTATAGACTTCGCTATACTAATATAGTGGGGAGTGAAGTGTTATAGACTTCACTATACTAGTATAGTCCAATGTTTTTATGAGGTAGGGTGACCTGCTCCATTCCCCGCTGCCTTTGCCTTCCTTATCTCAAGAGTAGAGTCCTATAAGAATTGGCAGCTGGGTAGACTGGAGCGTGACCCTATAAAGTTTGGATTCCCACCTCCGCTAAAAGAAAACGCTCTAACCGTTAGCCAGTCAAACGCTCACTGTGACAATACCAAAGGGTGTTTTTTTCTACGTTTCTGCTATTTTTGTCTATAGATCCGGGCTTATGCCGTGGATGACGACGCAGATACTGTAGATATAACTTTCGAAGCGAAAAAGTTAGACAAGAAGGTAAGTTTTGATGACCCTCTGTCCTGTTCATCTGATTACTGTACATGTTAATGATATGCTACTTTATTGTTATCATTATTTTTCCTAAAGCACCTGGCGGAGCATGGAACCACCAGTTCGGCTGGTCCCCTAGCAGAAAACCGGCAGCAATCAGTCACGTGCTCATGCAGCAGTGATTCATATGGCTATTTGTTTTACTTGATGAGGTTGCCAACCTCGTATGAGTCGCCTTGTACGACATGCCTGAGGGTATAGTAGTCCTGTTCTTCCTTTATCTCTTCATAGACCCCCCCCCCCCGGGCAACTACACGGGTCTATATGCTGTTTGTTTGTTTGTTTGTTTGTGATAGGTGTGGTAAAGTGGGATGTTATAAATATTTATAGGGGACTTAGTGTACTGACTGAGATCAGCTGTGAAGGTATCTGTATCTAATAAGGGTAGTGTATTACAGATGACCTTACTTGCTACCACATATTTATACCTCAGTCAGAATTATTCTGGAATATTGTGATGACTACGTTGAATGTCTAGGGTATGTATATGATGAAGTGTAAGTCACAACAACAACAGACAGATAAACAATTTAATTTATTCCACCACAAGTGACAACACTGTGACACTCACACACATTTAACACTCTATAAGACTATTCTTAAATGAGGCACTGGTAAATTTTCAAATATAAATATGTATTAAGTACTGTCACTAATATATATGTGCCCTGATTCAAATACAAAGTGAACCAGGAATCAAAATCAATTTTAATTACAAGTTATATGTACAGAATTTATCAATATGAATCTTGTAGTGACATATTTTATTAATATTATCCTATGTGTGTCAGTTGTGTAGTAGTAATATGAGGTAATACTGGTTTTGTTTTTTCAAGGTATGGTGTTATGTGTCATCATGACTTCAAGTGTTTGTTTCTGTTGGAACTAGTATTGGAGATGTTCTCAGTTCCGTTCATTAAAACAATTAATTTCCCCTCTTAATTTTATACAATGTCAGTTTAAGATGGGGGTACATAATGTTGAGCTCCGCTGGCCACATAGGCTTATCTTTCGTGATGGCGGCAGGAAAAGACTCCTCTGCTCGATTGCTCCCCTGTGTTCTGGAGACACCTTACTGTTTGCTATATGGACCAAGGAGTATGCTGTCCTCTCTGGATTCAGCAAAGCTCTGACCAGGTGCTGCTCAATAACTTTAGGACCACAGTCCCTGAAACAAGAAGGTTGTACCTCCTACTTCAGAACTAATTTATACTCTATTTCTACACTGAGCACAATACATAACAAACACTGAGTTCAGAGCGGTAGGCCAACTGTCAGCTTCATCTGAAATAATTTACACCAGTATATTCCTCCCTAATGATTACTACGCCTCTGCAATTCCAGCATTATTTCTTTCTAGTCAATAATATAGGTGTCAGTGTACTGCTTGGCAATTCCATGTAGTTTTACTTTCCTCCGACACCTTCTGTTCAGGCTGGAGCACTATAGAGATTTTACCTCATGTTCGCTACTGAACCACACATATATACAGACATAAATTATCAATTTACATTCAATTTTCATTAAAAGATATCAAATATTTCAAGCTTACCACAATTCATGGAAAAATAAACAGTTTCGTTGACTGGCAATGAATAGGCACAACTTCCGATCTGCCTCTGTCCCAGGCTTTTATTTAGAAAAAATATGCACTGGTGCTCAACGCACTGTTTCTTAGTAGGTTTATTACAAGATGTGGCCCGGAACAGACGCCCTGAATTGAGTATATTAAAAGCTCTAACCAATCATGCCATGTTTACCTACTTTTCAAAAAATATTACCCTTCTCACGTTTCCCCTAACAACTAAACTAGTATTTGCAGTCCAACTAATCGTGTTTAGTCTTACATCTCATTCCCGCCAATCAAATAGGAGTTAACATGGTAGGCTATTTCCGTAACGTAATGTTTTTTCAAACACGGTATAAAAAAATTTTATGAGCAGAAATGATTCCATGCTGTCAGGCACCTCCACTATTGTATTTTGGCCATAACTATTTTATTAACAGACTAAAGGCGTAACACATAACATATTCTTGGTTAGCAAGTCCGGCCGTACAATAATATATAAGTTAAAGTGAGCTACATGGCGGCGTTCAAAATATGTGTTTTCCAAAGATAGTCGTATATTTGTTCTTTATTCCTTTTCGTTGTTTAGAACCGCCACCTGTCCTGCCTTTTCCACTGTTATGTCATACTAAAGTCAGGAGCTTAGATGTAAATCAGTAGAATTTCATATTTCCTAATAAGCATTTTTCATGTTTTTAAACCTGATTCTTGTAGTAGTAGTGTTTTTTTTATCACTGACTATTTGAAAAAAGTTAGTGCTTCATGCCTTACGCATGGGTTTTGCGTTCACTTTTGATCGCGAAACGCGTGTTAGTGTTGCATGCTTCCTGCCTTCAGTCGTCCCTCTCTCTCTATCCTACTTTCCTCTGTCTTTTAGTTACGCCGTGTATAAAATGGAATGAATGAAATATTAAATCTAGGTCATCACTCAGCGCCTATCTCAAGGTTTTTCTAAGAAATGCAGTACACGTTTTATTTTTTGAAACGCGTGTAGTGATGCAGTAGGCTTTTACTATCAACGTGAAAACGTTACGATTTGCAGACGAAGCAGAAAAAGGGGGATTTTTGTACGCCATTGTGACAGCACTGTTCTCTTTTACCTTTTCTCTTTCCTGTTATTGAAGTCATTCGTTAGGGGTTTCATTTACTTTTTAATTTATATATGGGTATTTAGAATGTCTCACGACAAATTCTCCCCACTTAAAAAAGACGTTATATGTCAGTCTATAATTCTATATACACATAGAGAAATTTATTATTATTTCTGGGGCTTACGGTGATTCTCATCACACGGATGGCGGCTTAAAAAATCCGCTCCCAGATTTGTTTTTCCAGATATATACTCTATGCTAAACTCAAATGGCTGCATCAATAAGGACCAACGGAGTAATCTCGAGTTCTCATGCCTAGCCTGTGCTAGAAACGACAAAGGTTTGTGATCCGTTTGCAACTTAAATGCCTTCCCATACAGATAAATATTGAATTTCTTTATCGCCCATATTACTGCAAGACATTCTTTTTCGCTAGTTGAGTAGGGTGTTTCAGCTTTATTCAACTTTCTGCTAGCATATGCCACTGGGCTTAATTCCCCATCCAATGCATCTGATCTCTGTAGCAGAGTTGCACCTAACCCAATATTACTGGCATCCGTTCTTACAATGAATTCTTGACTTAAGTCAGGTAATTTCAAAATAGGTTTGCTTGTGAGCTTTTCCTTCAATTCCTGGTAAGCCATTTCACATTGTGGTGTCCATGTAATTCGATCTGGATTTCCCTTACGTGTCAAATCAGTTAACGGTGCACATATGGAATTAAAGTTTTTGATATACTTTTGGTAGAAACCACATAATGAGACAAAGGATCTCACGTCTTTTTTGGTTTGTGGTCTCGGGGCTTTCTTTAGTTTCTCTAAATTCTTTGGGTCAGGGGTCATGTTTCCCTGATAAACTGTGTGTCCCAAGAATTCCAATTCTTTACATCCAACGCAACATTTGGTTGGTCGGGCTGTTAAATTCGCTTCCCTAAGTCGATTAAACAGCATGTTCAGAGAGTCAATGTGTTCCTCAAATGTTTCTGTTGCTATAAGGATATCATCCATGAAATTTGTGATACATGGATTATTCAGAGGGTCCAATAATTTTCTCATCATTCTAGAGAAGACACTAGGCGCATTCTTCAATCCAAATGGCAATCTATTAAACTCATAGTGTCCTTCTGAGGTACTAAAAGCTAGGTATGGTCTAACCTCAGGCTTTACTGGAATCTGATAGTATCCTTTACTCAGATCCACTTTTGAGAAATATTTAGCTTTATTTAGCCTGGCAAACAACTGATTTGTATCCGGCAATGGATCCACCTGTCCTTCTGTAATAGCATTCAGTCTCCTGTAATCTATACAGAGTCTATGTTCTCCAGAGGGCTTCCTTAAGAGTACAACACCGGAACTATACGAAGATTCACTGTGTGAAATAATTCCTTCCTTCAACAAATAGTCTATCTCTTCCTTCAAAGCTTTCTCCTTAGCAAAAGGAATCGAATAGGGTTTCATACAGACAGGTGTGGGGTCTATCAGTTTCATATCATATTCCAATAAGTTTGTATGCCCCGGTCGGTCTGTTAACACCTCTGTATGATTTTCTAGAACCTGTTTCACTCTCTCTTTCTGATTTTTCGTTAAATGTGTACTGATTTTCACCTGTGCCGCTGTCTCACAGGGGTGTAATGGATATTCAAATGATGAAAGTGGTTCCTTTTTCATCTCCATGGCAATGGACAAGGTCAACAAGTGTGTCTCTTCCTGATTTTCTCTTTCCAAGTATTTCTTCAGGAGATTCACATGATAGATTTTTTCTTTCCCCTTCTTATCTATCTTATAATTGGTTCTAGACACCTTCTCTAGAACTGTATATGGACCTTGCCATCCAATTTGTAACTTATTCTGACTACCGGGTAGAAGAAGCAGTACCTTCTCTCCCACAGCCAAATCTCTGTTTTTAGCTTTCCTGTTATAATAGGCAGCATGTTTCTTCCTGGCTTGTCTCAAATTTTCATTGGCAAGTTTCCAGCCAGTTTTTAAACGAGTGGTCAGCTCATTCACATATTGGTATGAGGATGTAATATTTTCCTCTGCCTTTTCATCAGTCCACGTTCTTAACAGCGCTTCCAGTGGACCTTTTATTGGCCTTCCAAATAATAATGTTGCCGGGGCCATTCCGGTTGAACTATGGGGTACCTCCCGATAAGCAAAGAGGGCGGCGTGAAGGTACTGATCCCATGTATCTGGTTTTTCGTGTGCCAACTTCCTCAGGATCGACATCAACGTGCCATTAAATCTTTCCACTTGGCCATTTCCTTGAGGATGGTACACACTACAATGGAAGTGTTTGGCCTGGAAGATCCTGAAAACTTCTTCTGTTAGTTTCCCCCTGAACTGAGAGCCATTATCAGTCAAGATTTGATTGGGAAAGCCTAACCTTGTGAAAATTGTGAGCAATGCCTCTGCCACATGTTTAGAGTCAATGGATGACAGGGCTACCGCCTCTCCCCACATAGAACAAGTGTCCACCAGAGTCAGAATGTAGCTGTTCCTCCTCTTGGTTCGAGTGAGAGGTCCCACAAGTCCACGGCAACTCTCTCAAAGGGTGTTCCCACTATGGGCATTTCTCCCAGAGTTGCTGGTGCAGTCCAATGCTTAGGTGCTACTCGTTGGCACTCTGGACAGGATTTTACATATCGTTTGATATCTTCAGTTATCCCTGGCCAGAAATAGTGACAAGCTATACGCTGTCCTGTTGCGCTGATCCCCATATGACCACTGAAGGGAATCGCATGCCCTAGTTCCAACACTTTAGTCCTATATGAAGTGGGAAGGACCAGCTGTCCGTGACCATTGGATTCAGATCCAGCCTTCCTATAAATCAGTTTGTTCTTCATATAAAATTCTCCCTTGCCTGGAGGTGTGTGTGATTTGGGCAACTTCTTGAAACACGGCTTGAGTGTTTTGTCCTCCGCCTGTGCCTTCCTCATCTCATCTGGATGAGTATTTATGGGATTATCCTCCTCCTTTTTAGACTGTGATCTGGTCTGCACTGTCGCCAATATCACAGGTCTCTTGGGATTCCCCAAGAAGACATATCTACACCCCAATATCAGAGGGTAGATTGGCTCATTTATCACTGCTGCTTTTATGATTCCTTCCACATATCGCGTTTTCACCTTTATCCGGGCGACGGGAAGTGTCATGGTAGCTACATCCTTGGTTGCAGTTTGAATCTCCACTGTTTCTGTGGTGTATTGATCGGCCTGCACCAGGTGAGAACTCACAACGGAATCATAATCTAAACCTGTATCATATAAACACCGTATGGTGACACCATTACAGATGACATCTTCACACACTGGGGGGTGGTATGGTTCCTGTAGTTCCGCAGGTTTGACCTTTTTTCCCTTTTTCCCAGATGTCATAGCAGCACAATGAGGAGGTTTCCTTCTACAATGGTCAGTGTCATGATTGTTCATCTTACAATTTTTACACCATCTCTTTCCTTGGTTGAAAGATTTTCTTTCATCATATTTCCTTTCATCGAATTGTGGGGTTTATTTTTATTGTCATACCGTGGCCTATCAAATTGGTGCTTACCTTTGTTTTGATCTCTGGGATCAAATTTATTAAAGTTCTGTGGTGCCTTAAAATTGTCTACCTGTTTCTTTTTATTACCTGTTACCTCTGCCTGAGCCGCTTGATACCTTTCAGCAACATTTAGCAACTCACCCAGCCTCTCTGCACCTTGTTCCATGAGAAACTTTCTCAGGTCTGGAGCCATGGACTCTCTTAATTGTTCTATAAGGACCATTTCCTTAAGATCTTGGGTTTTCCCCAGAGAAGTCCATTTCTCCAAGTATGTCTCTAACCGTGCAGAGAACTGGTGATAGGTTTCACCTGACAGTAGTTTAGCATTCCTAAATTTTTTCCTATAAAATTCTGCGTTCTTTTCATATCTTAAAAAAGAGCCTGCTTTAGCATGTCATAATTTTCTTGATCACTTCTGCTCATTTTGGCAAAAACTTCATAAGCTGCCCCACGAAGTCCTTGAGATAACTTTAAGCTCCACCTTTCTCTCTCTAACCCATACGTGGTAGCTAATAGTTCGTATCTATTTAAAAAGCTCTCAATATCATCGTCTTTCTCAACAAAATGATCTAAATGAAAATTCATAGCTGAGGTTGAGGCTCCCTGACTAGCAGTAGCATCGGAGGTAAAGGGACTGGCACCATTTTCAGGAGCATGGCCTTGAAACTCAAACTCCCTTAGTCGTAACTCATGTTCCCTTTGTAATCTCTTATCTTCTGCTTCCCTTTCTGCAGCTAATCTTTTGTCTTCCCTTTCTGCAGCTAATCTTCTTTCCTCTGCTTCCCTTTCTGCAGCTAATCGCTTGTCTTCCCTTTCTGCAGCCAGTCTCCTTTCTTCTGCCTCTAATTTCTTAGTCTCAGCCTCAATCTGCAACCTCTTAGTCTCAGCCTCAGCCTCAATCTGCAACCTCTTAGTCTCAGCCTCAGCCTTTAACCTTCTTTCTTCGGCCAACCTTTCAGATTCTAATTTTCTTTCGGCCTCTTTTTCTAATCTTCTTTCTTCCCGTTCAATATATTTGTCACATTCAGCAGTGACATAAGCAATCATAACTTGCCCGTCCATTCCTAACTCTTTTGCAGTCTGTACAGCAGCAGATCGAAATTTGGCCAGGTCCGCCATTTTCTAACAGGTAAATGTAAATAATATCTAACTAAACAATATAATCTATAATTATTTATTTAATGACACCACAGGCACTGAGAGCTCAACCTTATTTAATTCCACCCAGGGATACCTTTTAATTCTTATAATTCCCAATATATATAACAGGAGAAAGTTCAATATCCCGGACCGGACCCCAATATATGTGGTAAAGTGGGATGTTATAAATATTTATAGGGGACTTAGTGTACTGACTGAGATCAGCTGTGAAGGTATCTGTATCTAATAAGGATAGTGTATTACAGATGACCTTACTTGCTACCACATATTTATACCTCAGTCAGAATTATTCTGGAATATTGTGATGACTACGTTGAATGTCTAGGGTATGTATATGATGAAGTGTAAGTCACAACAACAACAGACAGATAAACAATTTAATTTATTCCACCACACGTGACAACACTGTGACACTCACACACATTTAACACTCTATAAGACTATTCTTAAATGAGGCACTGGTAAATTTTCAAATATAAATATGTATTAAGTACTGTCACTAATATATATGTGCCCTGATTCAAATACAAAGTGAACCAGGAATCACAATCAATTTTAATTACAAGTTATATGTACAGAATTTATCAATATGAATCTTGTAGTGACATATTTTATTAATATTATCCTATGTGTGTCAGTTGTGTAGTAGTAATATGAGGTAATACTGGTTTTGTTTTTTCAAGCTATGTTGTTATGTGTCATCATGACTTCAAGTGTTTGTTTCTGTTGGAACTAGTATTGGAGATGTTCTCAGTTCCGTTCATTAAAACAATTAATTTCCCCTCTTAATTTTATACAATGTCAGTTTAAGATGGGGGTACATAATGTTGAGCTCCGCTGGCCACATAGGCTTATCTTTCGTGATGGCGGCAGGAAAAGACTCCTCTGCTCGATTGCTCCCCTGTGTTCTGGAGACACCTTACTGTTTGCTATATGGACCAAGGAGTATGCTGTCCTCTCTGGATTCAGCAAAGCTCTGACCAGGTGCTGCTCAATAACTTTAGGACCACAGTCCCTGAAACAAGAAGGTTGTACCTCCTACTTCAGAACTAATTTATACTCTATTTCTACACTGAGCACAATACATAACAAACACTGAGTTCAGAGCGGTAGGCCAACTGTCAGCTTCATCTGAAATAATTTACACCAGTATATTCCTCCCTAATGATTACTACGCCTCTGCAATTCCAGCATTATTTCTTTCTAGTCAATAATATAGGTGTCAGTGTACTGCTTGGCAATTCCATGTAGTTTTACTTTCCTCCGACACCTTCTGTTCAGGCTGGAGCACTATAGAGATTTTACCTCATGTTCGCTACTGAACCACACATATATACAGACATAAATTATCAATTTACATTCAATTTTCATTAAAAGATATCAAATATTTCAAGCTTACCACAATTCATGGAAAAATAAACAGTTTCGTTGACTGCCAATGAATAGGCACAACTTCCGATCTGCCTCTGTCCCAGGCTTTTATTTAGAAAAAATATGCACTGGTGCTCAACGCACTGTTTCTTAGTAGGTTTATTACAAGATGTGGCCCGGAACAGACGCCCTGAATTGAGTATATTGGCAGCTCTAATCAATCATGCCATGTTTACCTACTTTTCAAAAAATATTACCCTTCTCACGTTTCCCCTAACAACTAAACTAGTATTTGCAGTCCAACTAATCGTGTTTAGTCTTACATCTCATTCCCGCCAATCAAATAGGAGTTAACATGGTAGGCTATTTCCGTAACGTAATGTTTTTTCAAACACGGTATAAAAAAAATTTATGAGCAGAAATTATTCCATGCTGTCAGGCACCTCCACTATTGTATTTTGGCCATAACTATTTTATTAACAGACTAAAGGCGTAACACATAACATATTCTTGGTTAGCAAGTCCGGCCGTACAATAATATATAAGTTAAAGTGAGCTACATGGCGGCGTTCAAAATATGTGTTTTCCAAAGATAGTCGTATATTTGTTCTTTATTCCTTTTCGTTGTTTAGAACCGCCACCTGTCCTGCCTTTTCCACTGTTATGTCATACTAAAGTCAGGAGCTTAGATGTAAATCAGTAGAATTTCATATTTCCTAATAAACATTTTTCATGTTTTTAAACCTGATTCTTGTAGTAGTAGTGTTTTTTTATCACTGACTATTTGAAAAAAAGTTAGTGCTTCATGCCTTACGCATGGGTTTTGCGTTCGCTTTTGATCGCGAAACGCGTGTTAGTGTTGCATGCTTCCTGCCTTCAGTCGTCCCTCTCTCTCTATCCTACTTTCCTCTGTCTTTTAGTTACGCCGTGTATAAAATGGAATGAATGAAATATTAAATCTAGGTCATCACTCAGCGCCTATCTCAAGGTTTTTCTAAGAAATGCAGTACACGTTTTATTTTTTGAAACGCGTGTAGTGATGCAGTAGGCTTTTACTATCAACGTGAAAACGTTACGATTTGCAGACGAAGCAGAAAAAGGGGGATTTTTGTACGCCATTGTGACAGCACTGTTCTCTTTTACCTTTTCTCTTTCCTGTTATTGAAGTCATTCGTTAGGAATTTCATTTACTTTTTAATTTATATATGGGTATTTAGAATGTCTCACGACAATAGGAGAGGAAATGTAAACATGCTCAAATACCGATGTCTTCACCCTATATACACTAATTTTATTTGGCCTCTTATTTGTCTATGTGGCTGCGTCTGTGTATATTCTAAATATGTTAGCTCCCATTGAGGTGTAGTTACCGCGTGTTACCGGGGCCCGGAAGGGGAGCAACGGAAGGTAACACTGTGCCCTACAAGGCGTGTCGTTTAAAACCACTAAGGAAGGTTTGGCATGGGGTCAGTTACCTCTTCTTGTAAAAAGTATTTACCACAAAAACTTTAATAAACAAAATGGACAGATCAAATAGACAGCGTTTATTGAATTGGGCGACATGTGGAGATAAAGACAAAGCAAGTCCAACGCAAAAACATTCAACTTAAATGTCAAGTCAGTCCTATTGTATGGCTATCACACATGGAGAACAACAAAAACAACATCCACAAAGCTACAAACTTTCATAAATGGGTGCTTGCTCAGAATAGACGGATTGAAATAGTATGGCAAGTTCACGAATGTGGAACTGATGACAAGAACCAGACAAGTGCCAGTGGAAATAGAGATGAGAAGAAGATACTGGCGATGGATAGGACAAACACTAAGGAAACCTGTTGATAGTATTACAAGGCAGTCTTTATTATGGAACCTCCAGGATAAGAGAGGCAGATATAGACCAAAAAAAAAAAAAAAAAGAGAGAACTGGAAACAGAAGTGAAAATGATGAGCAAGACGAATAAAGAACTTGAGCTGATGGCACGTGACAGGAACGTGCAGTAGTCTTAGTCTTTCTTCGTCTTTGTGTGTTGTTTCTACTCGGACTTCACTCTCTTTGAAGCACACCTGTTTCCCTCATAATTGTGTTCAGTTTGTCTGAGGCGCCTCTCATCGGTCATACTGGTTGTGAAGGTCATACTGTTAAGTTTGCTCCTGTCGTTCAGCTGACAATCTTGGATGAAACGTTCAGCAATATGCTTGTCTTCCACATGGACCCAAATACAACATTGTCTGTCTGTTACATTTTTATTTTGTTAACCAGATGGAATTTGAGTCTGGATTAGCTGGTCCTTAATCTCAACATATCTTTTGATCTCTTCTATTAGATAAGGAATAGTATACTTTTGTAATAACTTATTCTGGGTGTTTACGTGTTTTTTAATATACGTTTAACGTTTTTAAAACTTATTTTCTTCTACTGTTTATATACATTCCTGAAGACAAAAGTGTAGTCGTAACGTGGGTTATTTTGCCAGTGTCACTTTAAAAGTATCCTTTATCTTTTTTTTTCATAAAATAGCTATTGTTATGAAATCCCCTGGGTAAGAGGGGTAAATGGGGGCCAAAGAACATACAGACAAGAGAACTGATGACAGACATGAACAGGGTGAAGAATACGCAGAAAGACCTTGACCTATATGGAAGGGAGAAGGAAGATTTCGTAGAAGTTTGTTGAAGTCGTTTGCTTCTTGGAGAGATTACGTGTAATGATGATGGTGGTGATGATGATTTGTTTGTACGCATCTCCATTTAAATTTCGTACATTTAGTAGAATATGCATACGAATACTTGATTGATAAATAAATCTTCCAGGATGTGTTTAGTAAGTCAGACCCATTCCTGGAGATCATGAAACAAACACCGACTGAACGATGGCATGTAATTCATCGTACAGAGGTATGTGCGTGTTTATTTTGTGTTCATGTTCATTTAACGCACGTGTGTCCCTGAAGAAATTCTTCTGGTCCTAATGTAGGTCGTACTTTTGTCCTTTGTCACTGTAAGACTTACATTATCTGCATTCATTCGCTTAATTGTCTATCACAGTCATCCTGCGGTCCTCCAGCTTTTCTTATAACTTTTAAGATCAGCGCTCGAGTTTTATTATGGTCCGAAGTGGAGCTAACCTTGTACCCTGCCATGAATGCCGGAGACTGATTATGGAGGATTGGGCGTGGACTAGCTACCCAATCCTGTTGAAAATGTAAACTAACCAAAAAAAACAAAAAAAAAAACTTCAGCAGCGTAGACGTTCCCGCCAGTAGCTTCAACTCTGGCCCAGAGACAGCAAACATAGGACACAATGGTGAGGCAAGAATTGGTTCTAGGGCTACGGTCTTGAGAGAGCTCAACGGTATGACGAGGATAAATGATACGTTATAAGTCATGGGTTGTTTGTGAATACTAACAATAACCGTAAGTCATAAAACACTAATAACTGACGATCAATGACAAGCATTAACTTTTATTATGTTAAATAATTCTACGTCTAGTTCCCGGGGAAAAGGGGGGGGGGGGGTAATCTGAGGAGTTAAACAACTAATAGAACTACTGCTCTCTCATGCATGTCGTAAAAGGCTACTAAAATGAGGTTTTGCATGGGTATGTCAGCCTCTTGGTATAAAAGAAATTGGTACCGAAACCATTGCAACAAGAGATCAGCGGGGTGTTGATTCAGGTTTGCTGCTGGGAGGCCAGCTATAGTGGTGGAACAAAATATAAATGAATCCCCTTGCCTTTCAGGCATCCCTGTTCTTTGTAACGAGTTGTTCTGTTGCTGTGGTATGTTTGACAAAGGTAAATATTGTGTGTGTTGTTTTTGATCATTGATTTTGAGTAGCCACCTTCTGAACCAATTAATCTCAAGAAGACAGAAGTCATGAGATTAAATATAAGAAATCCTGCACCCGTAAAAAATTAAGGACAATGAGTTAGAAAATACAAACACATGGACATACTTATGAAGCATAGTAACACCAGGTGGTGGAACAACCTAAGACATCAGTAGCCAAATTAATAAAGCCAGAATAGTCTTCGCCAACATAAACAACATCTGAAAATTCTCCCAGTACAGTACAGTACAAACACAAAAATAAAAATATATGAGAGCTGCGTAATTTATGTATTTCTACACGGTGCAGAATGCTGGAGAGCAACAGAAAAGGAAATGTCCAAAATGTCCTCTATCCACACAACCTGCCTAAGGAAAATTCTTCGAATGTTTTGGCCGAACACCATCATCAACCAAGAACTGCTTACTCGGAGCCACCAAGAACTCATACGCTCCTTCAAAACGGGTTGACGCCGGAATTGAGTTGGGTCTCACAAAAGACCCTGTCACCATCACCAGAACGGCCATGCTATGGAATCCAGAAAGAAAGCGAAAGCAAGGACGGTTAAAAGCCACCTGGCGGAGAACTGCCAAAGCAGAGATGCTGAACATGAACCAGAGCTGGGGCACCACATGAAGAATGGCTCCTGGCCGAGCTTTGTTGCTGCCCTACAAGACGCCACCAGGCGTGATGGTCCCTGATTGCTTTGTTGCTGCCCTACAAGACGCCACCAGGTGTGATGGTCACTGATTGCTTTGTTGCTGCCCTACAAGACGCCACCAGGCGTGATGGTCACTGATTGCTTTGTCAGTCAGTGGCCAAGGAGAAAAGAGGAAGAAAGAAGACCTTCTGGACCAACCATCGAGGGCTAACAGCGAATCCTGCTTAGGTCATGTATTTTTCTGAAGTCCACAGCATAGAGTGAATTGTATACATTCCCATTGGTGTTTTGAACTTAATGTGCAAGCAGTGCGAGAAGAAACAACACCTACATACCTAGGTATCACACTGGACCGCCGCTTGATATGGAAAGCACAGATAATAAAAACACAGAGTAAGGCAAAACAGCGAATGGCTATCATGAAAAGTTTACCTGGTACCACATAGGGTGCTGATGAAAACATCCTAAAAAAATGTACATAGGCAGAGTCATGCCTGATGTGGAATATGGCATCGCAGCCTGGTCGACGGCAGCTAGGTCAGATTTTGATAAAGTAAACAAACTCCAAAATCATGCAGCGCGTATCATAAAAGGGTCTTAAAATCCACGAAAATCAACCATATGGAAAACATTACATGGCAGTCAACGGGGTACAGACGAGACAACATAATCTTACAAGCTGACAAATTTAAGAGATTCGAAGAACACCCCATGTGCAAGAGAATAAACAGGCTAGGAAGAGGCAGGCTCAAGCAAACTAATTTTGATGCCCAGACAACAACAAAATTAACGAAGATACCATGCTGATAAATGTCGTAGATTTTTTGATAGGAAATTAAGACTTTGGTTGGTCCCTTCTGAATAGATAGAATCAGTGATAGCTGCAGTGAGAGTTAATACAGAAATAGATCTTTCCACGCGTGCAGTGGTAGCGAATCAGTAGAACGGTCCCCTGGAAAAAGACAAGATTCTTCTCTCTCTCTCTCAGGCCTATCTTCTACGACACTTATGTAAGAGTCGGACAGACTATTGACAACATATGCTAATATGTAATGAACATACCACTCACGTGCACACACACCAGTGACAACAGGTAGCCACACAGACGTGGGAAGACTATCAAAATGATTACATATATATATTCTGAACGAGCTGACCAACACGCTGTTTTTAGTTTCAAAGGGAAGTTTTTATTTATCAGCTAAAAATTTCCTCACAACACATAAAATTCATCAAGAAAAGAAAATAAACATATACACGTGGTCAAAACAATAATCAATAAAATTGCTACAAGAAATGATAGACCCCAATATGATCTCATCCCCTCAAGATAAGCCCACAGTCCCGTTATGAGTAAAGTGAAAGCCAGGAGATTCAATGATACATATGAGTTTGTCTAATAGTTTTTCTTTCTTTCCTCGTAAACAAATATGAACCGACTTAGATGTAGTAGGTTTTAACCTGAGGAAAGTCAGAAATATTCTTGCATTGACAACAAGTTTCATACATGGAATTACAAACATGGGTGAAATTCACATACCTCACACCGTCTACTTTCACTCGGTTCTTTCATCAGGGCCCTGTACTAATTACATACGTGATGTAGCTTGCCGTCTGGCGCAACCTTGGTAACATTCACACCCTTTGTCTGTTCTGTCGTTCACTGAAGCGGATCCCAGCTCTACAGAGTGGTTTGCTGGTTTTGTTTTTTTCTCAGAAATTTCTCCGGGGAGCATCAGCTTCAGGCGTCAGCTATTTCAGACTAAAGTTAGTGTATCTTGACTCACGAAGTAAGAATTAGGGTTAAGCGAGCACACAATGTCAGAACACGAGGTTTCCCTAAATTAGGAAAATGACCGGTGGACAGCTTCTCTCAACAGATAATCAGGGTTCACCACACATTTGGTCAAAAAAGATGTCGGCAAGTTTAATGCTATGAATAATGTTACTTGCCACAAAGGCTGTACTTTAGAATATCGTTTCTGGAAGGACTAATTCAGGCACACTGGGCCCGTTATTTCAGTTCACGTTAAAGTTCTTGAAAAGCTTACGACCAAGTCTTTAAGGGAAAAGTTTTTTTAGTCTTCACAGGATAGGTTCATCAGTACGTAACGCTGGTATAGTTAGGTTACCACAGAAATCTCTGTATAAAGAAACATATATATGAAATATTATACATCCTATGTTTAAGGGTATACTTATATTTTAACTGCGGGCGTAAACCTTAACTTATCATTTAACACCTCCCGTGAAATAAGTTATAGTCATAAATTAATCATCATGAATTAGAGATATATATAAATATATTCTCGTCACGACTCATGAGACATCTAGTCTAGCAGTTATAAGTTAGTTTGAAAATTATGTTCTCGTCTGATTATTTAGCAGTTAAATTAAATTTAGTAATAGCCGACTGAATTTAAGCTGGAAATATAATTTATCCTGCTTTCCACTGAGACACGTCACTAGAAATTAATACAGACTTATAAATTATTCGCTCTGCACCAGATCTACCTAGAGAAATAAATAGCGATTTAGCACTTTTAAACACTTCACAAAATACTAGATATACTAGATAATAATATATGATACCTCAAACACAGAATTCCTAAGAACTAAACCACTTCGATCAAACTAAAGGCCATCTCTTTTAACAGAGATTTTTAGAAATCGAACGAGGCTTGTTCTAGTCTTGACTGCGAAGTTACTGAGTGATAATGAAATCTAGCTCATTCTAGCATATATGAAAACCCAGACAAAGAGATGAACGTTTATTTCGCAAAAACGAAATAATTTCCCCTTTCTCATAACAACTACGTAACTAGAAGAGGCTGTCGTAAACTGCCACTTTCTGCGTGTCAGTTGCGAAATCTCAGACAACCTGTCTCCAATGCAGGGCAGTTTTCACACTACAGCTGACCATGGCCCACAGTGAGCGCCGTGTCAGTTTGGGATTTTTCAGACAAATGTCTGAATACTGACCGGTGCAGATGTAAAGTATCACACCTCACCGGGACTTATGCCGAGAAGAAGCTCGCGCGCTCGGTGAGAATGTAGACGATTGTCTACGTCCTATGTTCAGCGAACCGACTTATCACGCCTTCTGACGCCCTGCAGCCCTGACATCTACGTAATATCGTCCTAGCGCGATTCTCAGTTTTGAGAAAGAAACAGGTAAAGTTTAAAAATACTGAAGAAAATATTTTTCGCAACCGAGTGATGCGAAAAATACAGGAAAAACAAGTATGGAAAGAATATAAATGAAAGGATTAGGGTGAGAGAATAGGAAGAAGATGTAGGTAATTTAATGACATAAAGACCTACGTGACAGGACGTCCCCCCTTAAGATATGGAAGCACTCCATGTCTACGTTATGGAATTAAATTTCCTATAACCGTAGCTTCGGGGTGTCTGTCTTCTTCCCTCTCATCTTCCCCCTCCATCTCTCTCCAATTCCTACTCAAGTCTACTCCCCAAAGTTTCCTTCCTCTGGAATGTCTCCCATGCGCGCTTGAAAGAGCGTCGCCGCTTCTGACATTTTTGAAAGATTTCCTGTGATAGCGGTGGAATATCCCTGCCACTATCATCATCTTCGTCAGTTTTGGCGATCGTCAGGAGATGGTCGGAGGTTGGCACTGGTTTTTCCAAGTATCTCTTTAAGAGATTTAAATGGAAAACCTTCTCCTTTCCTTCAATAGAGATCTGGTAGTTAGCCTTAGAAATCTTTTTCAGGACGGTAAACGGCCCTTGCCATCCGATCTTCAGTTGGTTGTTCTCGGTAGGGAGTAACACCAAAACTTTCTCTCCTGCTTCCAGTTCTCTCTCTTTCGCGACTTTCCTGTATCGGTTAGCGTGCTTTGTGCGTGCTCGCTTAAAGTTAGTCGTTGCTAGGTCCCACCCTAGTTTCAACCTTTCCTTTAAAACCGACACATATTTACTGGCTGAGACAACTGTCTCATCAGCCTTCTCGTCTGTCAGAGACTGAAGTAAGGCTTCAAGCGGGCCCTTAATGGGTCTGCCGAATAAGAGTGTAGCTGGCGGAAATCCTGTGGAAGTATGAGGAGATTCTCTGTAGCCAAATAATGCTGCAGGAATACAAAGATCCCAATCTTCAGGTTTCACTTGTGCCAGTTTACTTAGCATCATGTTGAGGTTTCCATTAGCACGTTCCACGAGCCCATTTCCGGCCGGAGTATATGGCTTAGTGTGGATGTGTTGGGTCCTCAAGATCTTAACGATCTCATCCATCAACAGGTTTCGGTATGGAGATCCGTTATCCGTCAACACTTGCTGAGGGAATCCCAACCGAGTGAAAATCTGCACGAGGGCTTCTGCGACATGCTTGGCATCTGCGCATGTTAGCGGGATAGCTTCTGCCCATAAAGTGCATGTATCGACTAAGGTCAGGATGAACCTGTTCCTTCTTTTAGTCCTTTCGAAAGGCCCTAAAATGTCGATCACAACCCGTTCGAATGGTGTTCCCATTATTGGCATTTCACCCATGTGGACTGGGGGTGTCCGTTGCTTGGGTGGTACACGTTGGCACTGGGCACAGGATTTGACATATCTGATAATATCATTATTTACTCCTGGCCACCAATAATGAGTGGTTATACGTTGGTTTGTGGCGTTCTGTCCCATATGTCCGCTGAAGGGAAGAGAGTGCCCCATTTCTAGGATTTGGCTTCTGTACTGTTTCGGTACTAGGAGCTGGTTGTAACCTTGGTCAGGCTTGCCCGTTCTCCGATAAAGTACGCCATCCTCAGAAAAAATGTCCCCGTGCTGTTTGGGTTCCTTAGCCATGGGCAGTTTCCTAAAGCAGGGTGCCAAAGTAGGGTCCTTGTATTGCGCTTCTTTAAGTTCCATAGGTAACAAATTAGGCGCAGGCTCCCGTTCCTTCTTGGTTTGCCCTCTTGTAGTTACTGCTGCCACAATCGGCTCTTCCGGTTTCCCAATACACACGTATCTCCCGCCAAGTATGACTGGGTAGATGGGATCATCCATAACAGCCGCTTTGATCACACCTCTGACAAAGTCAGAGTGTATCTCCACCAATGCGATGGGAAGCGCTGTAGGTGCATCACTCTTACGAACTCCACAAAGTTGGACGGTCTCTGCTGTCTCTTGACCGGGTTTGACCAGGTTTCTGGCAACAATGCAATCATAAGAAAGCCCCGTGTCAAATAAGCAAGAAGTTTGAGAACCGTTCAAAGTAACAGTACCTCGCGTTGAGGGTCTATCCCCAACAGGTTGGGGATCACTGTCAATAATTCCGCCTTGCGAGACTGTCAATAAGCATCCGATGCGTTTCGGCTCGGTGTGCTCGGTCTGATCATATGTCCCGTGCTCAGGGGTTCTCCCTTTGCCACCTTGACCTTTCTGGCTACGCTGCCATGTAGGGCGGTCGGGTTGATCAGACTGTTTGGGGTGGTTGGGGTACTTGTTTTTGTAGAACTTGGATTTTTCAGGAGGGGGGTTTTGAGGTCCAGTTTCTCTGTGGTTATTTTGGTTAGAAGCCTGAGAAGATTGCTCTAGGTTATGTTTTCGAAAATGCTCCTCTGTCGGTTTCCGCTTTGTGGCCGGTAGTTCAGCCAGCGCATTGTGATAACGCTCAGACTTTTCCAAAATGTCTTCAAGTTTTCTGCCCCCTGCTCAGCGAGAAATCTCCGGGTATCGGCAGATAAAGTGTTCTTTATTTGTTCTGTTAAAACAAATTCCTCAAGACCTCCATAGGTAGAGGGGAGCTGCGAAAGCTCAAGGCACTTTGTTAGATATCCCTTAAGACGAGATGAGAACTGGTGAAAAGTTTCAGAATTCTCTTTCCGGCTGTTGCGAAACAGTTGCAAAAATTTGCGAGCGTTCATTTCAAAGCGCTCCAGTAACGCTTTCTTCAACACATCGTAGTCGTCTTGTTGGCTACTTTCCAGCTTAGAATAAACATCATAAGCAGAACCTTTTAGGGCCTGGGAAAGTTTCATATTCCAACGCGACCTCTCTAACCCGTACAGAGTTGCAATTTTCTCAAATTTTTCTAACCATGTGTCAATCTTCTCATTTGGACAAGGGAAAGACTCTAGGGTGAAAGACATAGCGTTGAGTTGAAGAGATTGAGTGTTAGAAGGATCAGTTAAGGAAGAATGAGGAGAAGACTCTCCATTGCTGGAGGTAGAGGCAGCGCCAAGACTTTGGACTTCTAGAGCCTTAAGAGCCAACTCATGCTGTCTCTGTTTCTCTTTTTCCTCCAGCTGTCTCTCCTTCTCTCTTTCCTCATGCTGTCTCTCCTTCTCTTTTTCCTCATGCTGTCTCTCCTTCTCTTTCTCCTCACGCTGTCTCTCCTTCTCTCTTTCCTCATGCTGCATCCTGCGAATTTCCATTTCCTCGTCCATCTTCTTCTGCTGTAAAGCTTCGGCTGCTTTTCTCTCCGCGTCATATCTCTCGAGTTCGTCTCTGACAAATGCTTTCGCTTCCTCTCCTTCCAGTCCCTCCTCTCTCGCTTCGTCCCTGAGGAGTTGTCTAAGCTTTGCCCTCTCGGCCATATTATGTCAGTGACTGAGACACGTGGAGATAGAAAATAGGAAAAAGAATAACCTGGTTCCTACCACTTACGAGAAAAAATTTCCAAAAATACAAAAGATGATATCCTTAACCCTGGGATACCTCCTCCAAAATAAAATCTAACTATCGCTGCTATTATCGGCAATAAAGCACTTAATGCAAAACACGACTACGCCAACTAAATGGTAGTTAGGATTAATCCCTGAAAAATAAGTTGCTACAGTGGAAAACACAATGATTATAGCAAAAATTAAAGAGAAAAATAATCCCTTAATTTTTAAATCCACTATAAGTTTACCCCTGAAGACAGTTAGGGTGAGGGAGGCAATTAATCTGGACGAATAGTCCGAAACGCACTCCTTAACTTTAGTTCAAACACCTTCCTGCTTCAGAACCCTTGTGAATGTTATACACTCACAAAACTTTACCAGCGTTTAGTATTACAATCAACATTAATTAACATGTATTCCGACAAAATCAACCTGTAAACCAAATGTATAATGCTTCTTAATGCTGTGGAAAAAAACTTATCAGTTTGTGTGGTCAGCACGCTCGTACACAGATCGTTAGTCTAGGGGATAAATTATTTAAAGATATAACAACTCACAAGACATCACACTCTTACTCTATTACAGAATAAAAATCTTTAAAGACGAGCTGATATTAGTCGTCTCGTCTTCCTATTCTAAGTTCAAAAATCCGTCGGGCGAGACCCCATTTGTCGTATCGCCTTAGGATTTTGGGTTCAATTCCCGGTAACGAGCGACCATTTGTCGTAGATTTTTTTGATAGGAAATTAAGACTTTGGTTGGTCCCTTCTGAATAGATAGAATCAGTGATAGCTGCAGTGAGAGTTAATACAGAAATAGATCTTTCCACGAGTGCAGTGGTAGCGAATCAATAGAACGGTCCCCTGGAAAAAGACAAGATTCTTCTCTCTCTCTCTCAGGCCTATCTTCTACGACACTTATGTAAGAGTCGGACAGACTATTGACAACATATGCTAATATGTAATGAACATACCACTCACGTGCACACACACCAGTGACAACAGGTAGCCACACAGACGTGGGAAGACTATCAAAATGATTACATATATATATTCTGAACGAGCTGACCAACACGCTGTTTTTAGTTTCAAAGGGAAGTTTTTATTTATCAGCTAAAAAATTTCCTCACAACACATAAAATTCATCAAGAAAAGAAATTAAACATATACACGTGGTCAAAACAATAATCAATGAAATAGCTACAAGAAATGATAGACCCCAATATGATCTCATCCCCTCAAGGTAAGCCCACAGTCCCGTTATGAGTAAAGTGAAAGCCAGGAGATTCAATGATACATATGAGTTTGTCTAATAATTTTTCTTTCTTTCCTCGTAAACAAATATGAACCGACTTAGATGTAGTAGGTTTTAACCTGAGGGAAGTCAAAAAATATTCTTTCATTGACAACAAGTTTCATAAATGGAATTACAAACATGGGTGAAATTCACATACCTCACACCGTCTACTTTCACTCGGTTCTTTCATCAGGGCCCTGTACTAATTACATACGTGATGTAGCTTGCCGTCTGGCGCAACCTTGGTAACATTCACACCCTTTGTCTGTTCTGTCGTTCACTGAAGCGGATCCCAGCTCTACAGAGTGGTTTGCTGGTTTTGTTTTTTCTCAGAAATTTCTCCGGGGAGCATCAGCTTCAGGCGTCAGCTATTTCAGACTAAAGTTAGTGTATCTTGACTCACGAAGTAAGAATTAGGGTTAAGCGAGCACACAATGTCAGAACACGAGGTTTCCCTAAATTAGGAAAATGACCGGTGGACAGCTTCTCTCAACAGATAATCAGGGTTCACCACACATTTGGTCAAAAAAGATGTCGGCAAGTTTAATGCTATGAATAATGTTACTTGCCACAAAGGCTGTACTTTAGAATATCGTTTCTGGAAGGACTAATTCAGGCACACTGGGCCCGTTATTTCAGTTCACGTTAAAGTTCTTGAAAAGCTTACGACCAAGTCTTTAAGGGAAAAGTTTTTTTAGTCTTCACAGGATAGGTTCATCAGTACGTAACGCTGGTATAGTTAGGTTACCACAGAAATCTCTGTATAAAGAAACATATATATGAAATATTTATACATCCTATGTTTAAGGGTATACTTATATTTTAACTGCGGGCGTAAACCTTAACTTATCATTTAACACCTCCCGTGAAATAAGTTATAGTCATAAATTAATCATCATGAATTAAAGATATATATAAATATATTCCCTATGTCCCAGTCTTGACATATGGATGCGAGTCGTGGGCAATGACTACAACCCACAAAAGCCAGATCCAAACCTCAGAAATGAGGTATCTGAGGAAAGTGGTTGAAGTAACAAGAAGAGACATGGTCCGCAACCAGACGATACGTCAAGGCCTAAAACTCCCCCCCCTGCAGTCCCAAGTAGAACAGTCCCCACTAAGATGTTTTGGCCATGTCTGCAGAATGGGATAAGATCGGCTACCACGACAAGCATGGGAAACAAAGAGCCAGGGATCCAGACCTCCAGGACGACCCAGAGTCCGCTGGGAGGACAACATTAGACAATCTTTGAAGGACCGAGGACTAGAATGGAACCAGCCCAGGAAGAAGACAGCTGATAGAATGGTCTGGCGCTCTCTCTTCCAAACCTCTACACCTCACGGTAGAAGGGGAACGACTAAGTAAGTAAGTAAGTATAAATATATTCTCGTCACGACTCATGAGACATCTAGTCTAGCAGTTATAAGTTAGTTTGAAAATTATGTTCTCGTCTGATTATTTAGCAGTTAAATTAAATTTAGTAATAGCCGACTGAATTTAAGCTGGAAATATAATTTATCCTGCTTTCCACTGAGACACGTCACTAGAAATTAATACAGACTTATAAATTATTCGCTCTGCACCAGATCTACCTAGAGAAATAAATAGCGATTTAGCACTTTTAAACACTTCACAAAATACTAGATATACTAGATAATAATATATGATACCTCAAACACAGAATTCCTAAAAACTAAACCACTTCGATCAAACTAAAGGCCATCTCTTTTTAACAGAGATTTTTAGAAATCGAACGAGGCTTGTTCTAGTCTTGACTGCGAAGTTACTGAGTGATAATGAAATCTAGCTCATTCTAGCATATATGAAAACCCAGACAAAGAGATGAACGTTTATTTCGCAAAAACGAAATAATTTCCCCTTTCTCATAACAACTACGTAACTAGAAGAGGCTGTCATAAACTGCCACTTTCTGCGTGTCAGTTGCGAAATCTCAGACAACCTGTCTCCAATGCAGGGCAGTTTTCACACTACAGCTGACCATGGCCCACAGTGAGCGCCGTGTTAGTTTGAGATTTTTCAGACAAATGTCTGAATACTGACCGGTGCAGATGTAAAGTATCACACCTCACCGGGACTTATGCCGAGAAGAAGCTCGCGCGCTCGGTGAGAATGTAGACGATTGTCTACGTCCTATGTTCAGCGAACCGACTTATCACGCCTTCTGACGCCCTGCAGCCCTGACATCTACGTAATATCGTCCTAGCGCGATTCTCAGTTTTGAGAAAGAAACAGGTAAAGTTTAAAAATACTGAAGAAAATATTTTTCGCAACCGAGTGATGCGAAAAATACCGGAAAAACAAGTATGGAAAGAATATAAATGAAAGGATTAGGGTGAGAGAATAGGAAGAAGATGTAGGTAATTTAATGACATAAAGACCTACGTGACAGTAAACTCAATCACAAAGAAAATACAACCAATCACAATTAGCCCACAATGAAAAAGAAGATGCTTTCCTGATCTAAAAATCTGAACTTGCAGGCACTGAAAGTAAAGGAACATAGACAGAAACACAAAGAAAGCGTATAGCAACCAAGTATAGTGACCAAACATTTCCAGCAAAGTTCTGGACACATGCATATACTCATGGTTCAGCAAAAAATGCAATTGAAAATGGAGGGACAGGCATCCTCATTAAATTAAAGAATAGAATTCACTCTATGGCAATAGCCACTGGAAAATATTGTAATAACTTCAATGCTGAAGCAGAAGCCCTCAAACAGGCAGCGGAAACTCTTACTGAGTATAAAGCACATACAGAAAAACAGATAGTGATCTTTACAGATGCCCTCTCAGTAATAACAGCCCTGAAGAGTCACCGTGCTAATGGATTGAACGATCTGATAAACTCTATTGAAAGCCTGGCCAAATGCTTCAAAAAGTGCGAAGTTCAGTGGATACAAGACAAAATAAAAATACTCGATGAGACGCTACAGCAACATTACAGGCAACGGCGAGGCCGATAAACTTGCAAAAGAAGGAAAATCCCTGCCACAAAACGATATAGAGACAACTTATGAAATGGCTAAAATAACTATAAAAGCCATAGTCAAGTCCAAATGGGACAGAGAATACTCAGGTCACATAAAACATGATGCCTATCACCAGCTATATAGGCGAGACCAGGTCATCATTTTCCGATTACGCACTGGTCACAATAGATGAGGTACAATATATATCACAAGAACAAGATTGGTCCAACAGATATCTGCTCTTGTGGCACCAGTCCTATGACAGCCGGACATCTGCTCCACTCCTGCCCAACTTACAGCAGTGAACGGATGGCAATACCGTACTTGTCTCCACGAAAAACTCTTTGGAGATGTCAGGAACCCATGAGCTGACTAAGCTCGTTATTAGCGTCATTAATTTAGAAGTGTGAGGGCAAACGAGGAGCAGGTTCTGCTACTGAAGGCCTGTCACAATCACTGGGAATCTGAAAGTCAACAAATAAATAAGATTATTTTGACATCATCATCATCTTCATCTTTTTCCTGTGCGCTCCTTATGGAGCATGGAGCCACCTCTGTAGCTAGTTTCCTTGCAGAAAGCCTGCACCGACCAATCATATGCTCATACGGCATCAGTTTCTCTGGCAATTTGTTTGACATGAGTGAGGTTACCAGCCAGAGCCGGATTAACGTAGTAGCAAAAGTAGCATATGCTATGGGCCCCGTGCTTTTAGGGGCCCCGCGCCAATAAATATGTACATAATTTTTTGGTCATCTTCTAATACGAGCGTTAAACCAATGATCTTGTGATTTATGCCATCTTTAGCGCCTTTTCATTTGGTGTCACGAAATTGTGAGAGAAAGAGCATAAGAGGGTAACTTAGTGTGACTCTTCATTATTTTTATCTTAACTGTTTGCGAACGGAAGCCATTTAAATGGCGTTGAAAATTTGGTCACGTTTGGACGGAAGCCACTTTTGTTGGTTCTAGGCGACTGCCCCTCTAATTTTGTTTCGTTCTTTGTGAAATGAATTTGCATTAACAATAAAAACTAGAATTTAGGAAACGGAAACTTCCTATTTTTATTGAAGTATACGGTGTGCTCGCACTCTCTTTCGATCTTGATTAAAATTTCTTGATTTGTAAGGTTAGAAAACTCAAAAAATGAGCAGTAGACACAGAGATATTGGACGTAATTATGCTTCTGGAAGTGAAAAACGTAAAGCGAAGGAAGAAAAAGAAAGAAGAGATCAACTTGTGATATCAAAAACACGTAAGCTGACAGAATATTTTGATGTTCATGGTTGTGGTACTCTTACCGCTGAAGCTGGAAGTACAGGAACAACTAGTTCTAGTGCAGGCTGTGCAGCAGAAAACATACAGAAAAACCCAGTATACACTGAGTCTGAATGTGAAAGAATAAGTGAAATGAAGAAGTATTCTAATGATATTGGTGACTGGCCGAACTATATAGATGACTGTGAGCGTGAATATTGCATATCCAAGGGAAGTGAAAAATGTCAACATGTTGATAGTGCCTTCTCTTCATCCGTGCGATTGTATGACACTGAAAAGACAACTCGATAATGTCAGAAGTCTTATTTTACACATATTCATAAACTTACAAACAAGCAACATGCAAGAAAATGGTTATGCTATTCAGAAAGTAAAGGGCGCCTATTCTGTTTCCCATGCAAGCTTATGAGTTCAGAATGTTCATCAAAGTTTACTGTGGAAGGGTTTAATGACTGGAAAAATGCAAGCAGTCTATTGCGTCGACATGAAGAAAGCTCCTCACATAGACAAGCTTTAATTTCACTGTTGATGCGTAAAAACAAAGGTGAACGTGTCGATTCCCAACAACTTGTGAAACAAATGGACATTCAAGAAAAGTATTGGCACAAACTTCTAGAGCGAATAATTGAAGTTGTGAAGTTTTTAGCAGAACGAGGCCTTTCATTTCGTGGCAGTGATGAAATTGTTGGGTCCCCTTATAACGGGAATTACTTAGGGTTGTTAGAATTACAGGCCAAGTTTGACCCTTTTCTGGCAGAGCATATTAGTACTCATGCAAACAAAGGATTTGGACATACATCATATCTATCTAAAACAACGTGTGAGGAATTCATCAATCTGATTGGATCCAGCATACTGGATCACATTCTCTGTGAAATGAAGAAATACAAGTATTATTCCGTTTCATTGGATTCTACTCCAGATATATCTAATATGGACCAGCTGACTTTGACTCTGCGCTATGTTTTGCCATCTGGACCAGTTGAAAGATTTGTGACATTTTTGGATATGGAAGGTCATAGTGCTGAACAGCTTACTAAAAGTCTACTTAATTTTTTAAAGGCAAATGACATTGATATTAAAGACTGCCGTGGTGAAAGTTATGACAACGCCAGCAACATGAGTGACAAATTTATAGGATTACAAGCACGAATTAAAGAGATGAATAAGTTTGCGCATTACATTCCGTGTTTTGCACATTCACTAAATTTGGTTGGAAAATGTGCTGCTGAAGGTTGTCAAGAAGCAGTCATTTTCTTTGGATTTGTTGAAAGCCTGTACATCTTCTTTTCTGCTTCTACCTACCGGTGGGATCTCCTTTCTACTGCATTATGTGCTGGTGGTACTCATAGTAAGTCCCATTTGCCCTTTGTGAAAAGACTGTCAGATACCAGGTGGTCCGCTCGGGCAGATGCAACAAAAGCACTTTTACACAGCTTTTCTGCAATAAAACAAGTCTTGGATGATATTTCAGATAACAATGATCAGAAGGCAGAGTGTCGTCAACAGGCTCGTGGTCTACTTTCAACCATGATGAAGTTAGAAACAGGAATAATGATCATACTGTGGGAACAAGTATTACAGCGTTTTCAAATGACCAGTGCTTCTTTGCAATCTTCTGACCAAGATTTGAATACAGCTTGTGCACTCTATGAATCCCTGCGGGGGTATATTCAAGCTATGCGGTCTACTTTTGCAGACATAGAGCAAAAGGCCAAGGATCTGACTAAGTGTGAACATTATCAAGAACAAACTCGAAGAAAACACAAACGAAATCGAGAGTATGATGATTTCAGTGGTTCCAGCACACTTGATCCACTTGTTGAATCTCAAACGCCTTCTCAGCAGTTTAAAAGCCGAACATTTCTTGTCCTTATTGATAGCTTGCTCTCTGCCTTGTCAAAACGCCAGAAAGCTTATCAAAAGTTGAATGATGTATTTGGATTCCTTCGTCAGTTACAGTCGTTTACACCTGAAGAGGTAGTAACGAGATCATCGAATCTTATTAAATCATATCCGGAAGATCTGGAAGAAAGTCTTTGTGAAGAACTTGTGCAGTTTACAGAACTGTTGAAAACTGATCTTGCTTCTCATATTGGCACTACTCTAGACCTTGTAGAGTTACAGTTTTACCGTTTGATAATTGACAATTCTTTGGAGTCTTTTCCAAATGTAGAAATCGCCTTGCGCATCTTTTTGTCACTAATGGTAACCAACTGCAGTGGAGAACGGTCATTTTCAAAACTGAAACTTATTAAAAATGAACTAAGGAGCACGATGGGTCAAAAGAGATTGAACAATCTCACACTAATGAGCATTAAACATAAACTTCTGCGTGAAATTGATACATCCTATATCATCAACAAATTTGCTCATGCTAAATGTAGAAACATTAATATTGAAACAATAATGTTGACTGTGTTGTTACTTTTGATAATGATAATTACTATGCAAATTAAAAATGCATGTGTTCAAATATATTTGTGTTGTTTTATTTTTTTTTTTTTTAAATATAGGGCCCCTTTCTTAACATATGCTACAGGCCCCGTACTAGCTTAATCCGGCCCTGTTACCAGCCCTCTACACAAGCTCATATTAAGTCACACCTTGTACGTTATACCTGAGGGTACAGTAGTCCTATTATTTCTGTGTCTGTTCAGGGACGCCCGGGACATTACACGCCTGAATCCTTTTATTCTAAATCCTTGAACACAGCTTTGTTTCAAAAACCGGATTGTTTCGGTTTGAAGATTTAGTCTAAATCAAGTTGATAAAGTATTCCAAAGTAGCCTAAAATATATTCAAAACAACCCAATCGCTCACAATATGTTCAGAACAGTCCACAGTAGCCTAAAATATGTTCAAAACAGCCAAAAGTCGCCCACAATATGTCCAAAACAGCCCAGTGTCTCATACAATGTGCTCAAAACAGTCCAAAGTGGCCCAAAATAGTCCGAAACCGCCCAAAATTGTGATCGAAATGTAGCCCAAAGTAGCCCTAAAAATGTTTCGAGTTTCAGAATATTTCGGTTTTCAGATGTTCGGATAAAAGGATATAGACCTGCATTTGACGTAACTAGTATTATATCTTCTTCAAGTTTTCAGCCAGCTGGCGTAGATGTCATGTCTCTTCACCAGTTCCTGTCCCTAGCGCTGTTTATCAATGATGTTGTTGACTTCTTTCCATGCCACGCTGTTAAACAGCATCTTTTCTCCTTGTCGTCGTCTATCCCATTTTCCTTCCGTCTGCTTTAGTCTAATTATATGTCAGCTTTCCTCTTCCCATTCATACGTATTTAATTGACTTCTTCGTTCAACTCGTGCCGAAGTTTGCGTTGTTGAGCCAAGTGTGTTGCACTCGCTGCCATGAGCCCGTGGTGCTATAAACTGTGTGTGATGTTGTCTATACATCTACCTCTTGCTCTTTTCCGTGCTCTGAAACCAGATCTTCTGCTGTTGTCGGCCCATAGTTGTAACTTATCGGGTTCTTTTTCCCGAGAAGACTAAACCACTTAATTTTTTTGTCTCTCTACATACTTGATGTAGGTTGTAGTTCCTATAATTTTTACGATGTCTTAATTTCTCGCTCTGCCTCTCCTAGTAGCATTAATACCTTTTTTTAATGCATCTAATCTCACAGAATGTGATTTTTCCCATGTTGGAACCATGTTTGACACTGATAGCATAGAGCTGGTAACAGCATACTATTTATCAACTGTTGTTTGGTTTTCATACTGATATCTGATGTTTGAGCAGTGGTGACATTTAGTAAGTCACTGAACTGGCCTTTTGACAGGTTCTCTCTTCTCAAAATGTACCCACAAGAACATGGACTGCTTCCTCGTAATACAAGTTATGGGTTCTCTTTGTGCTCTGGCATCTTTCAGTACAACATTGTTGCAAGGCAGTTTTTGATATGAGCATAATAAACGTGTTCGTTTGCGAGTGGATGATACTCCCAAACAACATATAACATTCAATTAAAAAAATCGTCGAAGTGAACGACTCAGTAATTTCTTATACAGCTTCGTGGAAACTGACAGACATCACATTTATATGTGGTAAAGATCTATACATGCTCCATGCTACACATCGCTTTGATCTTCAGGTCCACATACACTGCTGGACAAATGAATATCTCATTAGGTCCACATACACTGCTGGACATATGAATATCTCATTAGGTCCACATACACTGCTGGACATATGAATATCTCATTAGGTCCACATACACTGCTGGACATAATAACATCTCATCAGACAATTCACACCTCTGAAAAACACGCCAGAACTCAAAGACATATACAACGGACTTCGCTAAGTAACCACGCATACATCACTCTTGTCATCTAGCACACGTCATCTAACAAAAGTTAGGACAAGAGTAGCCGGAGTTTAGGCAGCGCCCAACAATTTTAAACTGGCAATGGCATTATTAACATTTTTTTGTGACACCACTTCTATGTGGCCTAAAAAGTAACAATCTGACATAAATCCTAACACTTTACAGGTGAATAAGACACATAACTGTACACACATTTTCTCAAACGTTATATTACATTTTTGTTTTATTTTTACCTTGACTTATACCTGGTGTATTAAATCCATTAGGTGGTCAAGAACAACCAAGACCCGAAATGGAAGCCAGTTACATTTTCAGTCCAGACTTTGTGTAATGGAAACAAACAGAAGCCAATAAAGGTATGTATACTGTCACCATCTAAAGGGTCAATCAGCCAGTACTTTGTAGCTCCCCTAGGAGCATATGCGTTCAACAAAGACATGCCAAGTGGCCTGTTGCATGTCTCATCAGCACGTCTTTCCATGTCTTCCTCATTTTCACGTCTGCCACCAGTTCTCTCTTCCGTGTTTTTTTTAAATATTTCCTGTACCTCTGCTTCTATTACCCTGCGATTTCAGAACAAGGTCTCCCTGGTTGTGCTATCAACAGGTTTCTTAAATGAATGTCAAATTCATCGCCAGCGTCTTCTTCTCATCTCTTATTCCACTCGCACTTGTCATGTTCTACATTGGTGACCTTGTCGCACTGTTTCAATACTTCATGTATACACATGCCACCACTGACACTTGTCATGTTGTACATTGGTGACCTTGACATGCCACCACTCACACTTGTCATGTTCTACATTGGTGACCTTGACATGCCACCACTCACACTTGTCATGTTGTACATTGGTGACCTTGACATGCCACCACTTATGAAAGTCTCAAGCTTTTTAATTATTGTTTTTCTTGTTCCCCATGTTCCGGAGCCAATAGAGGTCGGCGTGGCTAAGAGGTGGGGTGCCCGGTTCCAATTCAAGATGTACATGGATCGATTCCCAGTTGAGGGAATATAATTTATGGAATTTTTTTTTCTTCAGAAACAGTGGTCCTAATGACGTCATATTTCCCCCCCGGTCTCATGGGTAGTGAGATCGGATGCCTGGCCTCCTCGGATAAGGGTGAAAAAATAGGAGGTCCCGTGTGCAAGTTGCGCACGTTAAAAATCCCACGCCAGTTGGAAATCGTAAAGAGTAGGCCACAAGTCCGCTGCTCTGGCAAAATTTGAAAATTAGAAACCTACCCACCAAATATATTTATAGAATATGTGATTCCTATATAAACACATTGGGATTCTCGTCGGTGCTACGGAGTTCGTGCACTGTGTTGAGATCCTCGTTGTGTGATCTAAAGGAGAAGATCGGAGCACTGATGGAGTTGTCCGTGTGCAATGAAGCTAGTCTTCAAACCAAACCGGAGTCATACAATATGACTGACGTGACATTTGAGTTGAAGATTCTTATTTGTATGTTGGACTTGATTTCTCTTGATCTCCGTGTGTTTCCCAAAGCAAAGAAAGCTTCTCTTGCTATTTGTATTCTTATTTTAATATCATTATACTCGTATATCTCTCTAACTTTGTCTATCTTGCTGACAAGATATGTTTATGATTCTACATCTTGTAGGGGTGTTTCTTGAAGTTAAACATTGTTGTCGTTTCCTGCATTTATTCTCATTATCTCTGTCTTTTCCATGGTATTTTCAGACTCACATGTTGGCCTCTCATCGAGTATTTTCATTTTGTCCTGTTTCTGATTACGGCTATGGGACAGAAGAGCCATATCATCGGCAATAACTGAAGACTTCATCTAGATCAGGGGTTCTTAAACTTTCTTGTCCCATGGACCCCTTTTGATTGTCGGGTGAAGGCTACGGACTCTTCTAAGACAATAATTTAGCATAGAAACGTAATTAAAACGTGTGCACACACTTTATTGCAAAGAAAAATCCTTAAGCTTGCATATAGTCATACCAAAATATTTTCCGAGTAAACATTTTTGTGAATTTAATTCAAATATTTAGGCTTTGCACACGGAAACTCTAGAATCTATTCAACGAATTCCAAATGAGCCCTTGGACTACAGGTTAATAAATCCTGAACTAAATCATCACCTGGACGATGATGTCATGTTAAATTGTTGTCTGTCATTTAACCCACAGATTGTTTGAATGATCATCTTTATGATAGTGACATCATCCAAGATTACGATCATCTTGATGTTTATGGGATAATCTGTAAGATTGTGATCATCATGATGTTAATGCCATCATCTGAGATTACGATCATCATAATGTTAGTAACATACTCTGAGATCGCAATCATCATAATGTTAATAACATCATCTGAGATTGCGATCATTATGATGTTAATGACATTATCTGTAAGATTATGATCATCGTGATGAAATAACATCATCTGTAAGATTGATATCATCGTCATGTTAATGACATCATCTGTAATATTGTGATTATCGGTATGTTAATGACATCATCTGTAATATTGTGATTATTTTTATGTTAATGACATCATCTGTAAGATTTTGATTATCGATTTGTTAATGACATCATCTGTAATATTGTAATTATCGGTATGTTAATAACATCATCTGTAATATTGTGATTATTGGTATGTTAATGACATCATCTGTAATATTGTGATTATTGGTATGTTAATGACATACTCATGAACATCAGTTGGAAAGAATTCAAGATTAATCGACAAATAAGAGAAGACTCTAGGCAGAAATATGTCTCCGACTATATAAGGAAAAGACGATGGTCATATATCGGTCATGTCTGTGACGTACGTCTAGTTTGACTAGTGAATTTTCCCTGATATGATGGATGATTTAAAGGGACCTTTAGCTTTTCATAACATTAGAACCCCTGAACATTTGTTGTAACTTTTCGTTTGCCAGAACGCATTCCACCGGGACTCATGTAGGATACAGCGACGAGATCAAAGAGACAGACCGAGAGATCTTAAGGGAGACTATCGGCGTTATCAAAGACAGTAGTTTTCCCTGATACGAGACGCAGTTGCTTGCCGCTAATTTCGCGTCTCGGTGTCAATCGAGGAACCGAGCGAACGGGGGAAAGCGAAACGGGCAGCAGCGAGCGGATACGAAGACCAGGGGGCGGCTTCATCTCTTGATTTGGCGGTCAGATCCCCAAAAGTTCGTGAGATCAAATAAGTTGTCAAGTTTATCATGTCCCACTCAACTTACATTTCATTTTAGCTAAATAGACCATGTAGAACTAGACACGTTATCACAACAATATAATTGACATAAGAATTAATGAGCAAAAAGTATGCACAGCAAAATCAACTAGATTTCTGGGTATGGTATTAGACCAACAACTAAACTGGAACAAACACATAGACCTATTAGTGCAAAGCAGTAGGGGACTTATTAACATGCTAAGATATATGAAAGGAAGTGGTTGGGGCGCCTGCAATAAGACCATGTTAACCTTATATAAATCATTTATTAGGGGCAAACTTGACTATGCCAGTGTTGTCTATGCATCAGCCGCCCCAAGCAATAAGAAAAAACTAGACACAATCCAAAACCAGGCACTGTCAATAATAGCAGGTGCCTCAAAGGGAACATCAGCAGAGGCACTAGAAGTAGCGCTAGACATTATACCCCTGGAGCTAAGGAGAAAAGAACTGAGATTCAGCTACTGGGCAAGAGTGGCAAAAGATCCAACTCACCCAGCACATAAAACCTTTGATAGGGGTAACCAGTACATGGGCCACATTCCATTAAACCATAATAGATACCCGTCAGGGTGGAAAACAATGGATGAAGTGGATCAATACCCAGACCTATTTAATGCGATAAACAGTAGTGCTCTGTATAAAGCAAAGATCCCACCATGGGAATTAAAAGTGCCAGAAACTGACTCCCACTTAACAAAGATCATAAATAAATCTAACGACATAATCTCAGCAAAAAGTAAAACACTAGAGTACATAGAACGGTATATAAATAATAGCCTAACTATATATACAGATGGGTCAAAAGATGAAGAAGGACAATTAGGAGCAGGAATAGCAATACCAAAATTAAAAATTTATAAAAGATACAAAGTAACAGGTAATACATCCATCTTTACAGCAGAATTAGTGGCAATCCTAAAAGCTTTAGAAATAGCTGCAGAAAATCCACCAAAAAAAGTAACCATTCTCACAGATTCCCTATCATCAGTATTAGCTATCAGAAACAGAAATGAATGTAGCAGGCCAGATATTATAGAGGAAATACTACAGGTTAATACATATCTACAAACTATAGGATGCAGTGCAACAATAACATGGATACCATCACATGTGGGGATAGCAGGAAATGAGCTTGCAGACAAAGAAGCCAAAGGGGGTAGAGCTAGCCATAACAAAATTGAAGTAGGCTTAGGGAAGTTTGAAATTAAGAGCTTAATTGCTCAAGCAATAACTAAAGAGTGGATAACAGCATGGGACCAAAGTAAAAAAGCAAGACACTCATATAAAATCCTTAAAAAACCAAGCAAAAAAATGTCAAATAAAAGATGAACTAAAAATACCAATTAATAAAAAATTGCTGAGGCTCAAGCTTGGAACTGGATATTTCATGATTGAGGAACCCACATGTGAAGAGTGTCAAGAACCAAACACAATTAGACACTTTCTGGTGGACTGCAAGAAATATGACCAACAGAGGCAAAATATTAAGACATACTGTAGTAACCACAATGTAGAAATGAGGGTAGAAAATCTCATAGGCACAAAGACCCCTTCAGAAATGCAAAAGTTAATAAAACACTATATTACAAAAACTAAAGCTAACATATAAAAAACAAATAAGGATTTGAGTCAGTAGTCCAAACTCGTGAAAGACTCGCCACAGATACATACAGATTAACCAAAGAAACCATAAAGTGAAAATTAAAAACATACTAACTTAGAAAATAGCATATTTTGGAATTTCTTTTAAAAACCATGTTGAACTATAACTACAAAAGGAAAAATACCGACTAGAGATAATATAGTATAAAATAAATACAAACAAAAACATATTACAATAAAGGAAACACGTCCTGATATAACCAACAACTCCATGTACATGGTAGATGGTTGAAAGAGGCGTGCTACAAAGGAAAGTAGCAAACACATTAATAAAAAAATAAAAAAAAAAAAAGACACGTTATCACTCGCTGGCCAGATCTTTACAGAAGCACTAGCTTTATTGAAATCTTGTTATAGATTTTCCCCTGGATTTTATATATATTTGCAGTGATTTCTAATTCTGTGCAAAGCGGTAAAATATATATTGTGTAAAGTGATCAGTGGTCTAGTCATTCTATTTCAAGGGATTTTGTGTTAATTTAAATCTATTTAATTAAACCATCTCAAGAGTTCCAGTTTTAAATATAATGATCTATCTATTATATTATTTCAAAAGATAATAGATGCTTAAATTAACTTTTAAAGTCGCGAAGGAATTTATAATTAATAAATTCAGTTAAGTCCTAGTTTTATAGATGTGGGTTTTTAACCACTAGAATTCGCGCAGTGTTTATTAAATACATAATTAAATACTCGAGTGTATTATAGGCTTAACGGGAAATTCATCGCGCTTTAGAAGGTTTTTTGTTTTCGGTATATTACATGCTTTTTTTTCTTTCATACAGAGTGATCGTAACCTGTGCGATCCCAGCATTAAGAAAGCAATAAAGAAATCAATCTAAGCAAGGCAAAGCATAAACAGTGTGTAGAGTTCCCCTGACGCAGAACTTGTTGAGACTGTGTAAATTTTTAATCTTTGAGGCGATTCTATGTTTGGAATTCCGCTATCTAACTTATAGCAAAGAAAGCACACCCAAAGACAAATTTAACGCACCATCAAACAACTTAAGTCGTAACGGGAAGAAGAACACTGGCCCGAGCTTTGTTAGTTTACTGACACAGAGAGATAATTCATAAATTTCCTGAACAGTGATGTGACTAGTTTTCTCACTGGACTTAAACCATACCTCACGGATAAAGTGTACCAGCACGCGTAAGAATTTTATTATCCGCGGCATAGTCAAATAGACCACACCATCCTCACCCCGGTATCAGAGACCGTGCCCTCCCATAGAAACTGTTATTAAGAAAAGAGACACAACTACAGATTCATTTTCCAGCGATTACGGGATCCTTTTATGTGCTGACCGCCTACCCGATAATCTGGGGCTAGAACTTGAACAAACACTCATACATTTAGTTGAGGTGTAACTGCTGTTGTGTTATTCTATGGAGTGCAAGATTTTTTCACAATCGGTAAGTGAGAGCAAGATGAGTGAAGGCCTTTGCTAGCGCGTGTATGAATGACAGGAAATTAATTCTTTTGTGTGACCATTTTGTTAACTTGCTTACCTGGTAACATATATCTTTTCTGTATACCCTACATTGTTCCTTTAAGTGGGATAGTTGATAATTTGTTAACTCTGTTTAAAACCACCTCCTTTCCATTTGCTTAGTAAAGGGAAGAACAGCTGGGAAGAACAGGTTTTTTTTTCTATCACTTATACCTAACTTGGTAACACCTCTTTCAGAGTAATTAACTTTACTGTTAGGTTAACGTACCCGTGTTCCTGATATTATCTATCTCTGGACTGGGTTTGTCTTTGTCTAATGAGCGGGAAGGGCTTAGTCGATACCAATCTTCTTCACCCCCTCCCAAACTTGTTATTTGCATTTGTGTACTTATGATAATTTATGTAATATCTGATATTTTTAGTGATTGATGTTTAAAGTGAATAAATCACCTAAACTCATTTAGTTCTGTGTGTTGGATATACCCAAAGCCCAACATTTCCCCTATTCGTTTAATATAGTTTGTATCAACGTCGTGTGTGTGTTTGAAAACACCGAATCGGTGAGCGCGCAGATGCGAGTCTGGAAAACTGGCAAATAATTGTTTGACCAGGAGAGTGAAAGAGAAGATTGAGAGACACGATTTGTCGTAAATAAGTCTGTCTTTACTCTCCTCCAGCACGCTGTGAAGTAACTATTAAATCTCTACATTTTCTATCACTGAGCTTTCCATCATCATTTTCCACTCTAAACCGGACCACTATTTCTACGACTCTTTTCTCTCAAAATAAATTTACGACAATGTCCTACGAATGCAAAACAACAGAATACCACTGCAGGCGCTCACTTTGGTTCCTGAGGGTAAGAGGAAAAAAGGAAGACCAAAAGAAACACTCAGCAGAACAATAATAAGAGAAGGAAGAACGTTGGGCCTAAATAATGTGCAAGAGCTAAGAGGAGTGGCGTCACAACGAACAACATGGAGAGCACTGATTTCTGCCTTATGCGCCGTGTTTGGTGCTTAAAGAATTTATTATTATTATTAATGACATCATTTGTAAGATGTTGATTATCGGTATGTTAATGACCTCATCTGTAAAATTGTAATTATCGGTATGTTAATGACATCATTTGTAAGATTTTGTTATCGGTATGTGTTGCGTGATAAATTCTCGCAACATCGTTTTATTACAATATCTATTTTATAACGCAAGGGCAACAACTTCTTGAAATTTATAGTCACTTTTCTCGGTAAGCATTTGTCTTCCCGCGTTGGTATCGAATGCAGTTAAGTTTGAGCTGTGGTCATTTTGCGCTGGACTGCGCATGACTGGTCTTGTTTTTTTTGGTCGATCGGTTTCCGCCCACCACTAGTGGAGTGAGCGATTTGAATGGCGAAAGAGATGCCTCGTTGAAGAGGGGATCTCCGCTATTTTTTGTTCTGTCAGGGATGTGTAGTCCTCTTAATGGATATTTCGTTTATTCGAGATAATACCTCTAGTGTTTCCCACATGTCGGGAGGCGTGATATTTCTGTGTATTTCCTGAAGGCAAGGTAAATTGACTTTTCATTAACTCTATCGATTTTGGGTCGTGAGCGATTTCGATTCATAGCCTGTCTTCGAAAGTCGTCGTCACGAGATGTTTTCCCAGCTCACATGTCGCTGTATTGTACTGCATCGGTTGATGCATGTCCCAAGGACCATTACTTGCTACTTTGTTAAATGAACTAGGTTTGGAAAACCTTTATTATCTAGAGGATATTTTTGAGGACATTATTTATACTTCGGCAGACGTGTCTGTCTTGCTGAAGTCAGACTAAGGAGAGTGAACTGATCTCATACATCTGGTTATCTCCTGGCTGTTATAGAAAAGGATGGAGTTTTTCACCTGACTACATTTACAGCACTATGAAATATAACATGCATCTGACTCATCATTGTAATGCTGTCTACCGTCTATTGCTGTATTGAATGTTGCTGTGATAATGACTGTTTGATGTGCCTACATATTCGCGTAACCATTTTGTCACTGTGGCGTCCACAATAAATAATGAAGAAAAACGTCAACGGCTGTTTCAAGAATCATTGACTTTATACGTCGTGAGTTTACTGACGTCCTATGTGGATTGCCCTGTTATTTTTGTATGAACATTGTTTTGACTGAACACATCTGCACACTACACAAAACCAGACATGCGGATACCATCCATCATCATATGGCATCACGCATCATTTGGTGGCCATAAGCTGGTTTGATTCTGGTACCAGCAAACACGGGGTCCCTTACCCACTTCATTTTCAACAAGAATTCATCAGCATCCTTCAAGAAATTAACATTCTTCAATACAGTCAACATCTTCAAAATTTTCAAAGTACTCGGCGTTGCCCGGTAAAAGTCAAAATTTCAACTTTTTGACGGAAACAAGAATTTGACAGTACCCGGCGTTGTTACATGTTGCCGGATAACTCGGACTGCTGTTATCTTTTACGCAAGTCAAGCAAGTTGCTGCTGTCAAGGTTCCAGTGCTGTCGTTTTTGTGAAGGTCAAGTGCCGGTTGAAACGGGTTGTTTTCTGAAGAAGGCCAAGTACCGATTTCCATCAACTTACTTTTGGATTAGAAGGTCAAGTGCCGAAACAACTCAACACACAGTATTTCAGAAGCTCTTGTACCATCGTGTTAGCAGTGGAAGCAGTTCAGATGTGCCATCATCGTTGGAGCTTCGCTCTTTAGGACGTTGATTGACATCCGTTTTTCTGCTGTTCTACGATTGGAAGCCTATAAGTTAAGTGGCCTGTTTGTATGTAAACTGTGCCCTTATACTTCTGCTGAGTCTTCTGTGTATCATCTCATTCTATATGTTATATGTCTATATGTTATTTGTATATTTATATGTTTATATTTCAGCGGGTTCTCGGTTGGGTGGTGTCTCCGTTAGATTATGCCACGTCATAGAGGTCGTCTATTGTGAGCGTTTTCTGTAGGGTTTGCAAATTTCCGATACTGGAATTTGCTAAGCGACTTCTGTTGCTATTTATGTTAGCTGTGATGACATGTTTTAATATTGTTTTCGTTATTATTTCGCATTCTTTAGTTTTGTTTTGATTTGTTTGTATTTGTGAGCCTACTCTTGTCTATAATTTAGTTTCATACAACATTTTTGTTTATACACTGTGGTGTCATGTATTTTGTTTAATTCTATCGCAGATATCGTCACATTTTTTGTGATATTTCATTAATTTCTGCTTTATTTTTAGTTGATTTCTGCGAACGTTTTTGTATTGTTGCTGATCTTTGTTATTGTTTACATTGTTATTGTTTACATTGTTTGTATTGTTTACATTTTCAATGTTTACATTCTGCATGTGTTTACATAGTCATTGTTTACAGTTATAGTAATTAGTTAATGGGCTATGCTAATGCACTGTTACTACTACACTGATGATAAATGAATGATGAATAGTGTCGTGCACTATTGAATGAGAAGTGCACTTATGATCAAGAATTGAGTGCTGATATTTCATATACAAGTTCTTTGATTGGAGACTTGTTTCCCACAGAGACTGGGATAATATAATGTGATGTGAATATACAAGTGCTTAATTAAGACTTGTTACACTTAGGTTTGAAATAAATTAGTTAATTATTTCAGGTTTTGGACTCATATGTTAGACAACATGTCTACATTTGAGCACTTTATTGAGCAGGGTAAATTGCTTGGGAAGACTGGTGATAAGTTAGAAGAATTTGCAACTGCTCGATATGATAAAGCAATGGAAGCTGAACAAAAGAAACTGCAGATGCAGGTGGATGAAAAAAGATTCCAAATGGAAATGGAAAAACAAAAAAGGGAATCAGAAGCTGAGGAGAGAAAACTCCAGCTACAGCTAGAAGCTGAGAAAAAATGACTTGAAAAAGAGGCTGAAAATAAAAGACTTGAAAAAGCGGCTGAAAAGAAAAAACGGGAAAAAGAAACTGAAAATAAAAGACTTGAAAAAGAGGCTGAAAATAAAAGACTTGAAAAAGAAGCTGAAAATGAAAGACTTCAAAAAGAGGCTCAGGCTGAGGAAAGAAGATTACAGAGAGAGTCTGATGAGAGGAAAGAGAAAGCAAAAATGGAACATGAAGAAAAGGTCTTAGCTTTAGAGTTGGAAAAATTGAAATTGACGAGCATGAGTAATGGTAATGATTCAAACAAGGGTTCATCTTCTGGTAAGGCTAATAATGATACTTTTAAGATTAAGTTACCAACATTTAGTCCTTCCAGTGATGACATAATGTTCTATCTGGACAGATTTGAACAAGCATGTACAGCTCATAACATAGACAAAGCAAAATATGTTTATCAGTTATCAGGGATACTGACAGGTAAAGCTCTAAGTATATTAAATATGGTGGATGAACCTGACAAGAACAATTATGAGGTTGTCAGGGCCGCTTTGTTAAAGAAATATCAGCTTAACGAAGACGGCTATCGTCTACAATTTAAAAACATGTTACCTGAAAATGGAGTTGAATTCTCCGAGTTTATTGCAAGAATACGCATTACTTTCTCACGATGGGTTGAACTATCTAAGACGGAAAAAACTTATGAAGGACTTATGGACTTAATACTTAGAGACAAAGTCATGTCGTCTGTCAATGAGTCTTTCCTTGCTTTCCTTCATGAACGTAAACCTAAAACAATAAAAGAAATGGAAGATTTCTGTTGCCAATACGTAACTGCGCACCCACACATAACCATGGGTAACTCTAAGGTGAAAGAAGGTTTACCAGTTGCTTCGGCAGCTCCGTATGGTCAAAACTTTGCTCGTAGATTCCAACAAAATTTTGATAGAAAGAGTAGCGGTAATTTCTGTCAAAATCATGGAAATCAATTTCATGGTGATTCTTCTTCGAAGAATTGGAGACAACCTGATAGTACTCGTTACTATCACCCTAATAATTATAAGCATTTCAAAAGAGGATATGGTAATAGAGGTTATTCCTGCCGAAGACCTCAGAACCAAACAAATAGATGTTCGCATCAATGTGAACATGATAGTAATCGTGGAAACTGGAATTCGAACCAGGATAACAATTACAATAGAGACAATAATAACTGCAGAGATAATAATAACTCTGATAACTTCAGAGGTAATAATAGTCGGGGTAGATCTCAACACAAAAAAAAGAGATATCAGCAGGCTAATGCTGTACAACAGGAAACTGAGGGAGCCTGTAATCATGTTGTTGATAGTAAAAACTTTGACGCTGTCACTGGTTCTGCTTTTGACTTTGAGAGAGCAAACAAATGCCCCCAATGCAGTACTTTATTCGAACCGGGTACCATAACTACTTTGAGTTGTGGTCACCCACTTCCCGCTCTTCCTGCTGCTGTTGCGCATGACGGGAGGGGTTCTTTAATTCTACATAAGGGTCTTGTTAATGATACTCCGGTCTCACTACTTTTCGATTCCGGATGCACCACTATTGGTGTTAGACAATCGCTTGTAGATCCATCTTGTGCTACAGGAAGGGTTATTAAATGTGTCACATTTGGCGGCACTCTAGAAAAATATCCTACTGCTGTAATTCGCATTGCCACTCCTTTCTTTACTGGAGATGTGCATGCTTGTCTCTTACCTAATCCTATTGCGGACCTTATTATTGGTCGTATTCACGGAGTTAGGGAGTGTACCCCACAGCAGATTGCTGCTTGGGAAGATAATAACATGCAAGCTACAAATGCAGTAGTTACAAGAGCACAAGCTCTACAAACACCCGAAACTTCACTGAATAGTGATAATGAAGTTGATAGCCAAGATAGTCACTTAGTAATCACTCGTGACTCTTTCATAAAATTGCAAGAAGAAGATCCTTCTTTAAAAAAATTCTTCGTTCTTGCGAAGAAAGGTGATCCGAATCAGGATACAAATAGAAAATCTTGGATTGCAATGAGAAACGGCGTACTTGTACGTATGGTACAAGATTCGACTACGTCGGCACATTCGCAAATTCTTGTTCCCAAGAGCATGAGAGTGCAAATATTACAACATGCTCATGACTCGCAATGTGCTGGACATATGGGTTTTGCCCGTACGAAGTCGAGAGTCCTTGCGGCTTTCTTTTGGCCTTTTGTCAATAAGGACATTCGTATTTACTGCCGATCATGCAAGGTATGTCAGGAGGTCAAATCTAGAGGACCACGACATGCTGCGCCTATCCAGGCTGCTGACATTCCTATTCGGCCGTTTCAGAAAATGGCCATAGATATTATTGGCCCTTTTAAGGTCAAGTCGGCCAGAGGACATCAGTTTATCCTTACATGTGTCGATATGTGCACACGTTGGCCAGAGGCTATTCCTCTTAAGAGCATATCTACTACAGATATCGCAGATGCTCTTTGGTTGATATTTTCTCGCTTGGGGTTCCCCAGAGAAATATTGTCAGACCATGGCACTCAACTCATATCTGACACTATGTCACAGGTAATGTCTACCTTACATATTGAACGATCTCTCAGTAGTATCTACCATCCTATGTCTAATGGGTTAGTTGAGCGTCTGAATAGAACGCTCAAGACTTTGCTTGGTAAGATAACTGAAGATCATCCTCAAGATTGGGACAGGGTTTTACCCGCGGCTCTCTTTGCCTATAGAGAAGTCCCTAATGAACACACAGGATTTTCTCCCTTCGAACTTGTCTTTGGCGCGCGTCCACGCGGCCCTATGTCTTTATTACACGATCTCATCACTGCCGATGATATTAGCGATGAAACTCAATCCTCATATGAGTATGTCATTGCTCTTAGACAAAAGATCATTGAGGCATGTAAGCTAGCAACTGCTTCATCAGAAATTGCTAAAGAGAAGGCAAGGCAGTTTGCTAACAAGAATAGATGTCTACGACAACTTTGTCCAGGTGACAAAGCATTCGTCCTACTCCCCAGTAGGGAAAATAGACTTCTTATTGCATGGAAAGGTCCGTATGCAATAGTCTCTCGGATTTCCGATGTTGACTATGTGGTCGATATTGATGGAAAGCATAAAACTTTCCACATAAACATGCTTTCGGAATTTCACGAACGTCCGGACTATTTGCTGCCTATTTTCCAGGCAACGGATGATGCTCCTGCACCTCACGGTCATTATTCATCCCTGTCTGTCATTCAGGATGAGGAAGCTACCTTCTCTGATGTCAACCTTCCCCTTCCAGTGGTTCCATTACATTCCACGGAATCTTGGAAAAACGTTTCTGTTTCTCCTAATCTTTCTGGTGACGAACATCGACAAGTCTCGTCGATGTTACAAACATTTCAGGATGTTCTCACTGACATTCCTGGACACACAGATGTCATAGAACATGACATAATTCTTACCGACAATAATCCAATTAGGGTTAGGCCGTATCCTATTCCTATACACTTTCAGTCGCAAGTGGAAAAGGAATTGGATGAAATGATTCAATTAAATATAATTGAACCATCGACTTCACCATATTCTTCTTCCATGGTTATTGTCCGGAAGAAGGATAAGAACATACGAATTTGCGTTGATTATCGCAAATTGAATCAGGTCACAAAGTTCGACGCTGAACCGATGCCTTTGTTAGAAGATCTACTGATTAGACTTTCTAATTCTAGATTCTTCACTAAACTTGACTTGTCTAAAGGTTATTGGCAAGTGCCTTTAGCAGAGCATGCCAAACCTCTTACTGCTTTTTCTACACCTAGGGGTCTATTTCAATGGAATGTTATGCCTTTTGGTCTCATGAACGCCCCTGCCACTTTCGTTCGCATGATGCGTCGAATTCTGTCACATCGTTCGGATGTCATCGCATACTTAGATGACATCTGTCTCTTCAGTGATACCTGGGAAGATCACTATTTAGGGTTATATGACTTACTGTCCACTCTACGTGAGAATAATTTGACAGCAAAACCTTCTAAAGCTTTTGTTGGTTTTGGTGAAATCTCTTTCCTGGGTCATCGTGTTGGTCATGGTCTCTTGAAGACAGAAGACCACAATACTTCCAAAATACTGAACATCTCTGTTCCTAAAACGAAGAAACAAGTTAGGAGTCTCTTAGGTTTAATTCAATTTTATGGGAGATTTATTCCAAATTTATCTTCGATCATGGCACCTCTCTCAACATTGTTGAAGAAAGGTTCGCCTAATCTGGTCCGTTGGTCTGAAGAATGCCAATCTTCACTAGACCAAATCAAGAATATATTTTCTTCTCCTCCCATCTTAAGATTACCTACTCTTGATAGGACTTTTGTTCTTCGGAGTGATGCTTCATCCACTGGGATTGGAGCAGCACTGATGCAAGAATATGCAAATACTCTGCATCCTGTTATGTACATTTCTAGAAAACTAAATGCGGCAGAGAGGAACTACTCGGTTTTAGACCGTGAGTTGTTAGCGATGGTTTGGTCAATTCTAAAGCTACAAAGATTCCTCCTGGGCGCACATTTCATTCTAGAGACTGATCAGAAAGCTCTTACAGCTATTCAGACTAAGAATTTGAAGAGTTCGAGATCCACTCGATATGCTATAGCTCTTCAACCTTTTCACTTCACGGTACGAGCTATCCGTGGTGCGGATAATGTGATGGCTGACATTTTGTCTAGATGCCCACATGACTCCAACTAATACTTCTGTCCTATATTTCCATATATTACAGAGTCATAACACACCTATATTTCTACAATAGATTAGCACATCTGTACTTACTTTATATGTACACACTATCGTGCTTTGTTGTCATCTTCTTCTGTTCGTTTTTTAAGATGATAGAGGAGGACTGAGTAGTTAATATAAGGGCCGTTAGTTTACTAAACAGCCACAATTATTAATAATGTATTGTACCTTATGAAGCATATTAGTTATTAATTAGCATTATATTGCTTGTACTTTCTCAGAATGTCATTGTTGAGCTGAGGACTTACCTTACTAGTATCAAGCATGACGAGTTCTAGATTGTGTACTTACCCTCGGAATACCAGAGCATATGTCCTGGATCGTCATGTAGTTTAACTTTACTATGTACTTATGTCATTACATGTCAAAGAATGTACTATTTAAATTTTCCTATCAGATTTGTACATCCATTTTTAAAGACAATATTAGAGTATGCTGTTTAATGATGATTATAGTAACTTGCATACGTATATTGTGTTTACATGCTAACGTGATGTGTGTTGGTGACACCTCCCCGATGTGAATATTTTTTGAGACATATTTATTTTTCTGTTGAGGTATATCCTCACCAGACACTCTATATTTAGCCTATGTTTGGCAATTTAATTAATTATCAGCGCATAATTCGTGCGTTTTGAGCCGCTTATCGCATGCTCTTTGATATTTAAAAAAAAAAAATATGTTCCACATTTTTTTTTATCGGGAGGAGGTGGTGATATGTTGCGTGATAAATTCTCGCAACATCGTTTTATTTCAATATCTATTTTATAACGCAAGGGCAACAACTGCTTGAAATTTATAGTCACTTTTCTCGGTAAGCATTTGTCTTCTCGCGTTGGTATCGAATGCAGTTAAGTTTTGAGCTGTGGTCATTTTGCGCTGGACTGCGCATGACTTGTCTTGTTTTTTGGTCGATCGGTTTCCGCCCACCACTAGTGGAGTGAGCGATTTGGAATGGCGAAAGAGATGCCTCGTTGAAGAGGGGATCTCCGCTATTTTTTGTTCTGTCAGGGATGTGTAGTCCTCTTAATGGATATTTCGTTTATTCGAGATAATACCTCTAGTGTTTCCCACATGTCGGGAGGCGTGATATTTCTGTGTATTTCATGAAAGCAAGGTAAATTGACTTTTCATTAACTCTATCGATTTTGGGTCGTGAGCGATTTCGATTCATAGCCTGTCTTCGAAAGTCGTCGTCACGAGATGTTTTCCCAGCTCACATGTCGCTGTATTGTACTGCATCGGTTGATGCATGTACCAAGGACCATTACTTGCTACTTTGTTAAATGAACTAGGTTTGGAAAACCTTTATTATCTAGAGGATATTTTTGAGGACATTATTTATACTTCGGCAGACGTGTCTGTCTTGCTGAAGTCAAACTAAGGAGAGTGAACTGATCTCATACATCTGGTTATCTCCTGGCTGTTATAGAAAAGGATGGAGTTTTTCACCTGACTACATTTACAGCACTATGAAATATAACATGCATCTGACTCATCATTGTAATGCTGTCTACCGTCTATTGCTGTATTGAATGTTGCTGTGATAATGACTGTTTGATGTGCCTACATATTCGCGTAACCATTTTGTCACTGTGGCGTCCACAATAAATAATGAAGAAAAACGTCAACGGCTGTTACAAGAATCATTGACTTTATACGTCGTGAGTTTACTGACGTTCTATGTGGATTGCCCTGTTATTTTTGTATGAACATTGTTTGACTGAACACATCTGCACACTACACAAAACCAGACATGCGGATACCATCCATCATCATATGGCATCACGCATCAGTATGTTAATGACATCACCTGTAGTATTGTGATTATCGGTATGTTAATGACATCATCTGTAATATTGTGATTATTGATATGTTAATGATAGCATCTGTAAGATTGAGATCCTTATGATGTTTATGACATTATCTATAAGGTTATGATCATCGTGATGTAATAACATCATCTGTAAGATTGTGATCATCGTCATTTTAATTACATCATCTGTGAGATTGCGATGATCGTGATTCTAATGACATCATCTGTACGATTATGATCATCATGATGTCAATGACATCATCTGTAAGTGTCAGATTATACTACTGCCTGTCGTGTATTCCACAGATTGACTGTTACGACCACGACGATGATGGGGCACACAACTACATCGGTGGTTTTATCACAACTTTAGAGGACATGTTGAAACCTTCAAGTGCGAAGGTAAACATTTATCTTTGTTTCGTGACTGTCTTTCAACAAAATATATCTTAACCAGTATTTGAAATATTCCAGTGCTTTCTTGTGGTCAAAAGTCCACTTCTTCTTCACCTGCTGGTGTTTGTGATCATGTCTCTCCACAACCTCCTGTCCCCCGTCTATGTTTATCAATGCTGTTAATATTTTTAGATGCCACAATGTCAAACTGTTGTGGTAGTTTACGAGCAAAGAGAAGTAACCAGAGATATATTGAGTTGGAGATTAGCAGTAAGGGATTGGCGTACTTAAGGGGGAAAGGTTACCTGAATAATGAAGACAGAGACACAACCGGTAGTCACGTGGGAGAGGTTCTGGTGGATTCCACCACAGTTCTATAAAAGAGTGAGGAACCACGCGCTCTATCTCTTATGCGCCATGTATTTCAGCGAAGCAACTAAGAAGTTCTTGTGCAAGTTTCCACGACTGTGTCATAGTTGGGATCTGGGGTTAGCAAGATATGCAAGTCACTTGTACAAGACAGAAAATGCGTGATGAAACGTGCATCGAAATTGTGATCAGCGTTCAAGATAGACATCTGGTATGTAGAGTTCAGCGCAACGTTTACCCACGCTGAGAAGGGCAACTTAATTCGTGTGTAGATAAGGCCAAGCGCTGTGGACCAGTGAAAGCAAGATATTTGCCAGTTAACTCTAAGAAGACAGCGTAGTCAGGACAAAGAAACGTAGCCTGGAGGTGGTCTTGCCGTATAAACAATAACCTGAATTAGCTGTGGTTTGAAGAACAGTAGAATGTATCAATTAAATGGAAGAGCTAGCGGAGACTAGAGATATAGAAGCAGAGATTGAGAATTCCATGACCAACAACCGATGACTATGTTACACGAGAATTTATATTGATAGCAGGATTAGATGTATGCCCTGCAGAGACTGATGCTATTTTTCTTTATACCAACCCCATGTACATAAGTGTATATTAAAGATAGAAAACCATTGTACGGCCTGGGGTCAGTTCAGGTCATCGTTACATCGCTCGTAGTTGTCTATGTATAAACTTATCGTCAAGTCAAGGACAGTGATACTGAAGACATTATGTATCACGAAGCAGAGAAACTGATTACTGTGGGCTACCTGTTACAAGGTCAAGCGTATTACTTTGTGTGTGTTTGTGTCTGCCTCTATTTCTTTTGTCTTTAGTCTTTACTGTTATCACAAAATATCCCAGCTTCCGTCTTCTCTAACACACCCAAAGAAAGTTCCTTTTAATTGGAGCAAGACATTTCAGCCAGCGTCTTATATATATAAATAAATAAATAAATAAATATATATATATATATTAACGCACATCATATAACTCACGGGATGTGATGAAAAATCCCCATTCTTTTAGTTAATTGTATTGACAAATTGCGACTGGACAGCGCCAAGTGCAATGGCTTGTGCCTGGGTGAACATGTTTAAGTATACATTCAACTTATTACAAATGATAGTAAATATATGCATATGATATCATCATCATCATCCACTCCCTGCTCCACTCGGAGTTTGGAGTTACCTTTGCTTTTGGTTCCCTGTGAGAACTAGCACGAAGCAATCGCCAGCGCTTTGCTTTGTTGATTCATGACTATATCATGTTCACATGCTGAGGTTACCAGCCTTGTATGGACCTGTATAACCATTAGCAAGTTCAAGCATGTCAAATTCAAAGTATATAAAATATGTTACAACTCACCCCAATAACATTTGGCAACTCTAGACTTCTTGCTCAGTTGAATAGTCTTGGTAACTCAATGCAGATGCCTTGAACACGCGTCTGGGGTATTATTTCTCTTTAGCATCCATCTGTGACTTTGTGAGTAGGTCCACTAAGTGTCCGGTTTCCTTATTAACAGGTAGATTGTCCTTACTGTAGTGTTCTGAAGGAGTTCCGATAGCAGAGCCCGGCAACAAAAAGAAAAATTCAGGAGGCTGATAGACCACCCAATGCACCAGAGAGTAAATGGACGTGGAAGGGGAAGACTGAAGCGAAGCAACTTTGTAGAGACAGTCAAAACAAAGATGCTAGCAGACCCCATAAACGCAATATCAACAGCTACGCCCATATGTACTGCACACAAGCTACCAATTAGGAAACAACAGTGCTTCACTGAAATGATAGAAAACGTTCCTGGTATTGAGAGAAAGAACAGCTAAAATGAAACAGAAAGGAGAGTCCTAACCACAAAATATATAGAGAAACATTACCCAAGCAACACCTGGATCCATGCATACACAGATGGATCAGCAACAAATGCAACAGAAGATGGGGGGGGGGGGAGCAGTCTTGCTGAGCTTAAGCAATGGCACACAAAAAAGAAAGCCGCCGCAACAGGGACATTTTCAAGTAACTTCAGAGCACAGGCAGAGGCCCTAAAAACTGCATCAGAAATTCTAATGACAGAAGAAAGCTCAGAGAGACCAGTAGCTATCTTCTCAGATGCGCTGTCAGTGATTACAACGCTGAAAAGTCAAAGTAATGCTGAACTGGATGACATAAGAGTAACACTTCACAGACTGTGTCAGCAATACAAAAGAGTCGTGATACAGTGGATCCCTTCTCACTGCAACATCCCTGGAAATGAGAGGCTAACATATTGGCAAAGGAAGGGGGAAAGCTTCCTCAACTTGATACAAATGTAACTTATGAGGAGGCCAAGAGTTTTATCAAGCACAGATACAAGCACAAGTGGGAAGCAGAGCATCCAGGCCATAAAAAAATGATCCATATTACCAGCTCAGCAGAAGTGAACAAGTGGTAATCTTCAGACTTCGCACAGGGCATAACAGATTGGGATACCATCTATTCAATAAATTAAAGATAGGAACTACTGATGAGTGTGACTGTGGCACTGATAAAATGACTGCCGGACTTCTGCTTCAAAGGTGCCCAACATAAGAGGAACAGATAAAACGCATATGGCCATCACCAGTATCATTCCTGGAGAAAATCTATGGAGATATCACCAGCCTTTGGTTGACCACTGCTTTCTTTGAAATTATTCAAGTTGACATCTGAGGGTGAACGAAGAAGAAGAAGAAAGAAGAAGGAGTTCCGATACGAGTTTTGTCCGGTCCTAGAAGGTCAGAATCCTAACTCTACTCCTTTCCTGGCTTCAGTGTGAGCTGTTTACCTTTGACGATTCTGGAATGCAGTGTGTTTTAGCCTCCGAATTTGTTAGGTTATTTTGCAGTTTTCCTGGCCACGCTTCCATTTGTCGTTTCCGACAAAACTTCCAATTAGAATAAATGTTAATCATATGCTCCAATCCACGAGTAGAATGTAGTGGGCCGGCATTGTCAGTTATTAAGTTTCTTCCCCGTGTTTTAAAATATCATTTTAAAATGTAAACACATGACCTCATCGCCCATATATAGCCCGACTCCTTCCGTCTCTCTTCGGTAACCTTTAAATTAAGATTTGTAACCTCGCCTGCAGATAGTGTCCTAGCTAATTTGTCTACCCAGACGGGTTTCTCTGTAATAATTACACAGGCAATGCGCATAGGCCGACATTTTCACGGTTACTGTAGGAGGTCAGTCTGGTTTAACAAACGATTATAATTAATCCTTAAGGATGGTCAATTAGCTGTGAAATAACACTATCGCAGTATGAACAGAGGTCAACAGATCTAACGCACGGCAATGGGACATGTTTACGTAGAAATTTACATATATGTAAATATTTAACACTGACAGCACGAGTGATACATTAGCGAACTAGATAATGATCAAAACGATTATTGGGTTTGTTAATTAAATATATACACATGTAGGGTCAACAGAAAATAAAAAGTGATGATTGTGAAAGACAATTCACACACACACGTTACTATACTGATGTCTTATCTACACTGTCTTTGTGTCTCTCAATGCTCCTCCACTGTATGATTATACACAGGTATGCATAGACTGTCTAATGTAGGTGTATGGTATGTTGTGTGGGCTATCTCCAAGACGAGAACGTACTGACGAAAACCTTTGTAATAATGAGCACTTGGAAGATATACTTTCCTTCAATATTTGGAAATCTCTCTCTAGCGTTGACAAACCGCTGACCATTGTCTCATGAAAATGTCTGCTGTCTGATCTCTGAAAGGCACTTCTATACTGGAGCTCTTCACGAAATGATCTTCTGGTAACAAGTGAGTTTCGTGCAATGAAGTTAGTCAGAGTGAATTTACGTCGTGCAATATACGATGAAAGTTGGTGACTTCACTTCATGTATTGACGTAGTGAATAGAGGAACTTGGTGATCTGAGCTTGATATCTTGAAGAATCAACTTTTGACTAAGTGATCTTGGCAGGTAGACTCATCAACTTGTGAGTATGTACTCTTGATTCTCAAAAATACGTTTTTGAGTGAGTTGAACTTGTTATAAATATGAGAATCAACTTTTGCGTGCTTTAGCTTGACTCAGGTGGTAAGCTTTCGAGTGAATTGAACGTGATATATGTAAATAGAATCACCTTGTGAGCACTTCATAACAGGTGAATAAAATGCTGCGCCAACAAACGTGGTCGAGACTTTCTTGTAACGTAGGAAGTATAGAACGTCTTATCTTGTGAATTCTGCTATCCAGACGTACGCTATGCTAGCTTCTTTCTGGTTAGACACAAAACACGTAATGTGTAGACTCAGACTTCTGCTAGAGTCCTTTATCCTTCGAAAATTCCCTAAGAACACTGTAAAATTAAACTCCACAGATATGAATCAAATATCCACACAGAAATGAAATATTAGAACAAGCTGTACACAGTCTATGCGGTAGGGACAACTTAATGCGCCACGATGTTTTAAAACTCAGTATTGCTGTTCTGGCGAACATCTCGTTGTAGTCCTGCTTGCCCAATGTGTCAGATGTCGTCGCCTGTTGGTTGACTCAGCCTCCTATCCAATAACTAGATGTCCATCTTGCATCATGATGCTGTGGTGTACGCAAGCCACGTCAATCGCTAAAGTGGGTGGGCTCTTGCAACCAACTCTTCAATTCCGTGCTACGGGTTTCGTTTTGCGAAATAAACCGTGGTTTTGGATTGGCCGCCCAATACAGAAATCACCCCACCCTCTGTTACAAGACCTTTTACTGTTTGATTTTCTGCTTCGCGTGAAGTGCGTGATATCTTTCGTCTCATTGTCGTGAGGCGGTTTCCTTAATCTCCTTGATCCTTATCTCGCTAGGTACTCAACATCTAAGAGGCTTAAACCCCTGTCATCTGCTACCATCAGGCAACACACATTACTGTGCATGTCACGAGCCCTTTGTCGCGACATGGTATTGTGTCACAAAGTAGTGACAGCCGTGTTGTCTAAACAGCAGATTAGGTATGAAAAGATTTCTCTCTATTGCCAAGCCGGACTTCTCCCAAAGTAAACAATACTCATCTAATGTAGCCAGATGTGTTTATCAAGATTCTAACGAGGTAATGTGGGTTTCGAAAGATAACGCAAGGTGGGGAAATAAATCAAAGGTGTGTTAAGTTATACTTAAGTATAAGCCGTGATTAAGAAAGATTACTTTAACAATGATGAGCCAGCAAAATGAAAGAGAAAATAAAATAAGAAAAATGTTGGAAAAGATACAGAGTGAGAAAAATAGACCTACTTAGTATACGACATTGACACAGAACAAGAACTCTTGGTATATGTTTATTGAACGCCTATGCTCATTTGAAAGATGATGAATGAATGAAGGAATAATTTCCATATCTATCGCATGGGAGACGTGTCCTTGTGTTAATGTTATTTGTACTTGTCAAGTGACATATCAGAATAATGATCCCACATATCTGTTTGTCCAGAATGGATTCCCTTGCGTTAATCCTGAAGCGGCAAAGAAAAAGAAACACTACACAAATTCTGGAACTGTGTACATCTCTTGTCAGGTAAATACTTGATAAACGTATCTTGAAATTTTTCTTAATTTACTTGACTTTTGCGATAACAGTTGTACACATATTCAGATATATTCAAATATAATAACACATTATACGAGCTCCTTCCTTCTCTATGTTGTTTTCATCATAGCTAAAGTAACAGCTAAAGTAACAGCTAAAGTAACAGCTAAAGTAACAGCTAAAGTAACAGCTAAAGTAACAGCTAAAGTAACAGCTAAAGTAACAGCTAAAGTAACAGCTAAAGTAACAGCTAAAGTAACAGCTAAAGTAACAGCTAAAGTAACAGCTAAAAGTAACAGCTAAAGTAACAGCTAAAAGTAACAGCTAAAGTAACAGCTAAAGTAACAGCTAAAGTAACAGCTAAAGTAACAGCTAAAGTAACAGCTAAAAGTAACAGCTAAAGTAACAGCTAAAGTAACAGCTAAAAGTAACAGCTAAAGTAACAGCTAAAGTAACAGCTAAAGTAACAGCTAAAGTAACAGCTAAAGTAACAGCTAAAGTAACAGCTAAAGTAACAGCTAAAGTAACAGCTAAAAGTAACAGCTAAAAGTAACAGCTAAAGTAACAGCTAAAAGTAACAGCTAAAGTAACAGCTAAAGTAACAGCTAAAGTAACAGCTAAAAGTAACAGCTAAAAGTAACAGCTAAAGTAACAGCTAAAAGTAACAGCTAAAGTAACAGCTAAAAGTAACAGCTAAAGTAACAGCTAAAAGTAACAGCTAAAAGTAACAGCTAAAGTAACAGCTAAAAGTAACAGCTAAAGTAACAGCTAAAAGTAACAGCTAAAGTAACAGCTAAAGTAACAGCTAAAGTAACAGCTAAAGTAACAGCTAAAGTAACAGCTAAAGTAACAGCTAAAAGTAACAGCTAAAGTAACAGCTAAAGTAACAGCTAAAGTAACAGCTAAAAGTAACAGCTAAAGTAACAGCTAAAGTAACAGCTAAAGTAACAGCTAAAGTAACAGCTAAAGTAACAGCTAAAGTAACAGCTAAAAGTAACAGCTAAAGTAACAGCTAAAGTAACAGCTAAAAGTAACAGCTAAAGTAACAGCTAAAGTAACAGCTAAAGTAACAGCTAAAGTAACAGCTAAAGTAACAGCTAAAGTAACAGCTAAAGTAACAGCTAAAGTAACAGCTAAAAGTAACAGCTAAAGTAACAGCTAAAGTAACAGCTAAAGTAACAGCTAAAAGTAACAGCTAAAGTAACAGCTAAAGTAACAGCTAAAGTAACAGCTAAAAGTAACAGCTAAAGTAACAGCTAAAGTAACAGCTAAAAGTAACAGCTAAAAGTAACAGCTAAAAGTAACAGCTAAAGTAACAGCTAAAGTAACAGCTAAAAGTAACAGCTAAAGTAACAGCTAAAGTAACAGCTAAAAGTAACAGCTAAAGTAACAGCTAAAAGTAACAGCTAAAGTAACAGCTAAAAGTAACAGCTAAAAGTAACAGCTAAAAGTAACAGCTAAAGTAACAGCTAAAAGTAACAGCTAAAGTAACAGCTAAAAGTAACAGCTAAAAGTAACAGCTAAAAGTAACAGCTAAAGTAACAGCTAAAAGTAACAGCTAAAGTAACAGCTAAAAGTAACAGCTAAAGTAACAGCTAAAAGTAACAGCTAAAGTAACAGCTAAAGTAACAGCTAAAAGTAACAGCTAAAGTAACAGCTAAAGTAACAGCTAAAAGTAACAGCTAAAGTAACAGCTAAAAGTAACAGCTAAAGTAACAGCTAAAAGTAACAGCTAAAAGTAACAGCTAAAAGTAACAGCTAAAGTAACAGCTAAAAGTAACAGCTAAAGTAACAGCTAAAGTAACAGCTAAAAGTAACAGCTAAAGTAACAGCTAAAGTAACAGCTAAAAGTAACAGCTAAAGTAACAGCTAAAAGTAACAGCTAAAGTAACAGCTAAAAGTAACAGCTAAAAGTAACAGCTAAAAGTAACAGCTAAAGTAACAGCTAAAAGTAACAGCTAAAGTAACAGCTAAAAGTAACAGCTAAAGTAACAGCTAAAGTAACAGCTAAAGTAACAGCTAAAGTAACAGCTAAAGTAACAGCTAAAGTAACAGCTAAAGTAACAGCTAAAGTAACAGCTAAAGTAACAGCTAAAGTAACAGCTAAAAGTAACAGCTAAAGTAACAGCTAAAGTAACAGCTAAAGTAACAGCTAAAGTAACAGCTAAAAGTAACAGCTAAAAGTAACAGCTAAAGTAACAGCTAAAGTAACAGCTAAAGTAACAGCTAAAGTAACAGCTAAAAGTAACAGCTAAAGTAACAGCTAAAGTAACAGCTAAAGTAACAGCTAAAGTAACAGCTAAAGTAACAGCTAAAAGTAACAGCTAAAGTAACAGCTAAAAGTAACAGCTAAAGTAACAGCTAAAAGTAACAGCTAAAAGTAACAGCTAAAAGTAACAGCTAAAGTAACAGCTAAAGTAACAGCTAAAGTAACAGCTAAAGTAACAGCTAAAGTAACAGCTAAAGTAACAGCTAAAGTAACAGCTAAAGTAACAGCTAAAAGTAACAGCTAAAGTAACAGCTAAAGTAACAGCTAAAGTAACAGCTAAAGTAACAGCTAAAGTAACAGCTAAAGTAACAGCTAAAAGTAACAGCTAAAGTAACAGCTAAAGTAACAGCTAAAGTAACAGCTAAAGTAACAGCTAAAGTAACAGCTAAAGTAACAGCTAAAGTAACAGCTAAAGTAACAGCTAAAGTAACAGCTAAAGTAACAGCTAAAGTAACAGCTAAAGTAACAGCTAAAGAAACAGCTAAAAGTAACAGCTAAAGTAACAGCTAAAGTAACAGCTAAAAGTAACAGCTAAAGTAACAGCTAAAAGTAACAGCTAAAAGTAACAGCTAAAGTAACTGCTAAAATAATAGCTAAAAGTAACCTTTCTTTCTCTTTTTTTTTTTTTTAAATTCGTCCTAGGTAACAGCCAAATTTTATATAGAGGGTATTTTATTCAAATTCTTTTTCTTCCTTTATTACTCTGTTGTTTCTTTCTTTGCAGCTGCCCTTATCAGAACATGATGTCAATCTTAAATAATTTGAGGGTAGGAGTGGCTAAAAGGTCCGTCTCGAGGTACCGGGTTCGCTTCCAAGTACAGGGAATATATTTGATATCATTTTATTTCAAAACCAGTAGGACCTAATGATGTCAGACTACCCTCTCCCCCCGAATCTCCTGGGTAGTGAGATCGGATGCCTAGCCTTCTCGGGTACGGGCGAATACAGGTGGTCAAGTTACGTACGTTAAAAATCCCTATCCCTCGGCTGTTTTAAATAGTAAAGAGTAGGCCATTTGGCCAATGCCCTGGCAAAATTTACAAAATTAGGAAAATCCTACCTGCCACAAAAGTATTTATAGAATGCGTGATTCCTATATACAAACGTTGGGAGCCTCGCCGGTGCTACGGAGTTCGTGCACTGTACTGAGATCCTCCTTGTGTGATCAAACGGAGGAGATCGGATCACACTGATGGAGTTGTCCGTGTTAAATTAAGATAGTCCTTAACATCAAACCCAAACCAAACTAAACCTTTTATATTTACAAACAACTATAGTTAGCTCCTTTCTGCAACAAATAAACAAAGTAACAATGAAAAGTGATTTGCTATATTAAAACACTGAAATAAATCTACTTTTCTTGTAAAAAAAACAGTACAAATATTTATGTATGAGCATCGTAAATTGACATATTGTGTGTATGAATTTACAGCTTCACCACACAACAAGAGAAAAGACGTTGTTGGATTATATTTTTGGTGGCCTGCAGATCAACGTTTGTGTAAGTGTCATTATCACTGTCATCTTAGTCATCATCATGTTCATCATCATCAGCATTATCGTCATCACCATATCATCATCATCATCATCACCATCACCATATCATCATCATCATCATCATCATCATCATCATCTCAAGGTCTGTTCATGCCTTCCTCATCCTTTCATGTCTATCTCCAGTTCTCTTCTCCATACTTTCTTCAGTCGCCGCCTACCTGTCTTACCCCGGGATTCCAGAACAAGTACTGCCTTGTAATACTATGAGTATCAGTGACATATATTCTGTAATGTGTTGCATATGTCATTGGCTTTGATATAGCAAGATGGACAGATTTCCCATTTAGCGGTCTGTAAATAACTTTTGACTCATTCTGGAGGTAAAACACTGACAATTTTTTCACATTTATAGCATCCGATTGGTTGAACTCTTCGGCATCGAAACCTGGTAGCGTCACTCTTCAGCCTACCCACCTGTAAATGGATACTTGACTCTTGAGTTAAGGAAGGTAAAAGACAGCGAGGAAGCGAACTGGTCACCCCACCTCATAAAAAAGCTAGGCCGCGTATGGCGTAGGCCGCGTGTGGCGTAGGCCGCGTATGGCGAAGGCCGCGTGTGGCGAAGGCCGCGTATGGCGAAGATCTAACGCTTGACTCCCCTGTGGTAATATCAGATATGGGACTACCATTTTTTCTTTGACCTGGCAGCCATATACGGGAGCAAACATAAGTAACACTGTCCTATATAACGCCTGTCACCCAAGACAACTATAAAGGTTTGGTTGCCGGCCCAGTTACCCTATCTTGTATATATAAAAAAAAACGTACGCAACTGAAATTTCTTCAATAAACAATCATAAACGAGTCATCCCAACTCCCCCATATTAAAAAAAGAAGTAATTCAAGAAGTTCAACTCAGCCATCCTGGGACGCTATAAATGTGAAAAATAATTTTCTCCTGGTCCTTTAAGTTTCCAATCGTTGTATTTTTAAAATGCGGGTTTGCTTTTAACTTTCAAAGTTGCCCAAATACTCTGATCTGTCACTTATAATTTTAGAATTTTAAGTCCGATTCTTCTCTGGCTCTGATGAATTGCTAGCTTGACGTGGCGATGCAGACTGATTTGTGACTCCGATTTCGCTAGATTATATTTCCAATTCTCAGTTCAAATCCCAGATTGTACTTCCGACGAATTTGCCAGTGAACGTCAAAGTCTTTTCCGCCTCTCAAATTAAGCCAGTGGTAAGCTCTTTGGACTGTATAGGTCGGGGTGTTAAATCATAGTTCCCCCGCGTGTTTTAAAATATTACATTTTAAAATTCCAACGAGTGATCTCTTTCTAATAAGGCGGTCATACTTTCGCTTGCATATTTATACGAACTCACAAACAAATCTGTGAACTCAATCCTGCCCAACATAATCTCCCCAGACAGATTATCGGTAATATTGATACCAAGACGGTCCAGAGGAAATGATTATCTAATTATCACCTGTGTTGGCGTAGATCCCCCAGACGGATCTCTCAGATAGACAATATGGCTTTCTTTTTTTCGATCGTGCGCAACCACATTGGGTAAACACAGATCATCTCAATCAATGGTGGCTAGATACCTAAGGTGATAAACGTATTACCCGCTGACCGGTCTAATTAACCTCGATAATGTTACAGTTCCATGGGTGAAACGTAAACAAGTCTGGGAGCGGCTTCAGACCAAAAAATGTAGGGCATAAAATATGCCGAATAATAGGACGATGAATGAAGAAATGAAGTGATACTGCAGGAAAGAACGACAGTTATGAAAAGTGCACCCAAATAATAGGACGATGATACAGAGAAAGAAGGGCTCCAAAGTACATGCTCAAACCGTTTTGTCACAAAAATTAATATCTAAAATGCATGTGAGATTAAATTGATACAGTATAAGAGATGTTACAAAGGAATTAAGAATATTAGATTGACCTGTGCACCTTATTCGCAACCCAGTGAAAATAAAATTTGTGTATATTTTGTTTTCTTGTGTAAAAAAGTTTAATTTGAGTTTTTAATGTTTCTCACCAGGTGGGAATAGATTTCACACAGTCAAATGGTGATCCAACTAACCCGATATCTCTCCACTATATTAACCCTTCTGCACCAAATGAATACATGCAGGCTATCAGGGCAGTAGGGGATATCTGTCAGGATTATGACACGTAAGCTGAATAATCTTGCTGTGAAAGTATTAAAAGTTGCCTAACTTAATGTCTACTAATTTTCATTTGTTTGACAGAATGCTCATATGTACGGTGATGCTTTATGGAAGCATAGTCTACGACCTAGCAGCACATAGCAACAAGATTAAATTATATAGATTTCAGCATCACACATTATGTACGTACAATAACAGGTGTAATCAGATAAACAGAGTTAGTTGCTTTGAAGTGGGCTTTAGGAGTCCTACTTTTGAAGCTCTTGAGAAAGGAACTAAGACTAAATTACATGACCGAAATTATGTTAGGTAAGTCAATACACATCCAGCGTATCCAGTCTTTGTCAGATATCAACTAATAAATCTGGTCAACCCCATGAGTTTAAAGAAACTAAACTTTGAGACAAGAACCTGTAGAAGGATATGGTCACCTACTCCAGACATAATGACACCTAATGATTTTTAATAGGAGCCTACAGAATTCACTTATTGTAGCACAAAATCTATGCAGGTATCTAGTTCTATTATTTTCACAGAGGTTAGTGATATTCCAGTAATGTTTTTATAAGTGCCTTTTCATTGTATATCGTATCTTGTCGGTAACTTCTTTAAATATGTAATTGTTGACATCCTAACTTTGATTTTTCAGAGACAAGATGATTCCAGCTTTTGGGTTTGGTGCCAAAATTCCTCCAGCAGACCATGTCTCTCACGACTTTCCCATTAACTTTAATTATGCCAATCCAAACTGTGCAGGTAATCAGATATAGGTCGATACAGTAATATAAGTAAGATAATGTAAGCTTTAACTTGTCGTTTTGTCGTTGACCTACCGTCAAAATGGACTATAAAGATATCACAAAGGCTCTTACGAGGCTCAGTGAAACTGATGAAAGGCAGCGTGTTGGCTGTGGAACCACCACCGCAAGGGACTATGGAAATTAAGGACAGTAATTAGTTTACAACATAATGTCTACTTTCACAAATTGCCCCAAGCTGGCAGCATGGATAAAACCAGGAGTGAGTTGAAAGCAGCAAACAAGGTGGAGTGGGTTCCATGCCCAGCACAGGCAGGAACAAGATAAAAAGGAGACTGACATTTGGGAGCTATGACCTAAATGGGCCTGTCGTACTTAGAGTGTAACGGAGATAAAAGACCAGAAACACTTGTCTGATGGGGGGAATCGTCAGATGATCATATTACCTCCTATCACAACGCTCTGTATATAATTCCCTATTACAAGATAATGTAAGCATCATTGGCTTTATGAAGTACTGTAAATACAGAATCTATAGATAATATAATGTAAGTTTAAACTTGTGGATGGGATACAGTAAGCTTGGATGTATAAATGAAAAATTAAAAACAAAGACGAATAGAAATTAATAATAAACAACAGATTTACAAAAAGCATTAACACTTGGAAATGTGAAAGTCACAAAATAATCATATTGTAAACAATCAAAGTGGAAGAATACTTAACAAATTCGGATGTAAATATATCACACTGTGTACGATATTTCGTAAATAATCTGATGATATAAATATCCTACAAAGTAGAAAATAAAATAACAACGAATACGCTAATTATAACAGACGATTACTGAGGTGGTTGTCTGAAACTCCATCAACCAGGGCAGTTATATTGTCAGACTCTCAAGTCATGCTCCGGGAAGTTCAGAACGGATGGCTGCGGCAGGAATGGAAAACACGAATAGAATCCTCAATTCTTGAAGAACTGGCGTGGATCTACTGTCCTGGTCAAGCAAGGTACGTGGCAATGAGAAAGCTGACAGACTGGCCTCGAGAGCACCCATAATGGGGACACTGCAAATGGATAAAGGAGGGTGTCGTGAAGTCGAATTCACAAAAGCGGCATTCTGACCAAAACAGTGCGCCATACTTTATAACAGTATATCCTTGAGGAACCAATGGAATCGCATCTGCATGTATCGTGCTTACAAACGTACTGCTTAAACAATGGCGAGCTTAGATCTGTGTAACCTTGGTTCGATTGGAGGCAAGCTACAGACTTAGTAGTGAAGTACAGCATGGCAGAGGTCAAGAATTCAATAATAGGAATGTTCATCTATAAGTCTGTACAACGATTTCCACGGGAAGTAATGTGGGAAGGAAGAAATCTCTAATGGACTGCATCGAGACATAAGGGAAGTCAAAAATTTTGTTGTTTAGGCTACGCCTAGGAAAAGACGGTAGTATGATAGTAAAATACTATTATCTAGATAGATAAAGAATAATTCAGGGTGTAATTTAAGCCTAAGATGAAGGAAATCGGTCCATGAATAAGGAGGATATGTAGATTACTAGTTTTTCAGATTTGTGCAGCTGGACCAATGTGTGCCTGCATTTCGGAATATAAAACACACATTAGCAGAAAACCCCCTCTGTCGTCCGGCCTTGGCCTATATATAGGACGTGTCCTAAATGGAAACAGGCCATACTAAAATTTCAAATACAGCAAGAGCGCGAGTTCTGTCAGAGAGACTTCTTTGCCTTTTGCATATGAGAGCAGACTGCATGACCATTAACAGCTCGACTGTATGTACTTGAGGGTAAGAAAGAACGTGTATATATATATATATATATATATATATATATATATATATATATATATATATATATATATATATATATATATATATATATATATATATTTCTATATATTGATATATATATATATATATATATATATATATATATATATTTCTAGTTAATTAATTCACTTGTGCGTTAGGAAGTTTGTAGAAATGTTTCAAACCATTGTGTAATTTCTGGAGGCCTTACCAGCCTGTGTATATTTAAATAAAGTACGAATGGAAGCAGAAAAGGTCCATGATTTTAGAAAAGCTTTTAAAGAATTATTTCTTGATGGAACGGGACACACACCAGGAACAAAGGAAAGGATGAAAGGAAATGTATTACTGTATTGTTTAAGCTATTACTTAATATTTTATACAAGACCTAATTATTGTATGGATGCGGATCATGGACAAATGGCTCTAAATAAGGATTTAGAGGAAAATTGTATTCACAGTTAACTGGATTTGATTGTTACTGCTATTGTGCCGTGTGCGTCTGCTAGCACCTTGTCTGAAAACTGTCTCACATCCCCTACATCTATAATAAAGGGATAGTGATAGAGAATATAGTGGTTAATCCAATATGTTTCAGGTTTTATTCTGTCAACAACACACACTTCAAAGAGTCAGCCACTACTGCTGCAACTTGTGGTGCGAGCGCCCTTGTTATCTGTAGGGCCAGTTACCCAGTATCCACGGCCTGGAGGAACTTCATGTGACTTTTCCTTCCATGTCAGAAGTGTGACAGACTTCAATACACCAAGATAAGTGGCCAAAGAAGGCTACTGTTCAGAGTATTCTGATGACACCACTATATTAAAATCAAGATAGATTCTAATAAAGACACATTGTATGATGACTTTTTGTGGGCATAGGTATATCAGTGATAGCCTAAATCAAATGACAATGAAATAACAGTGTTATCAAGACATAGATATTCTACAAACAGCTAGTTCAACCAAGAGCGAAGGACTTGCGACAACTTGAGGGACTTGTGTTAATTTAGAACTTTTTTCAAATGTTTATTTATTTAAATGATGTATTTAAAATTTGAATTTCTTGAAGAATTTCCAACAGAAAGTAAAATCTGCAAAAATAAAATGTAAATATTTACCAGCAGACTTACTTAAATTATTTAAGTTAAGTTACAGTTCTTGTTGGTAGATAGATTAATTAATACCCCTAGCAGAGTTATTAATAATAATAAAATTAACAGAGGAGGATCTGGGGAGGGGCAAGTAGGAACTTAGAGTAATATATTACCATCTTCTCTTGGAACTTATACAGCTTGATCCTACTTTTGATATCTATACACCCTTACTCTTTTCAGAGAAGGGGGTATTACTTGTAAGACCAGACTCTTATCTCGCACTATCCTGGTATCACCTGATACAACTTTGTGTATCTTATAAATTCAATAAACATCTACCTTCTCGTGACAAAGGGATGCTAAGGGCTATTAATAATAGCCTGCTGGGAAATGACATTGCAATGGATGAATCAACAAGGCTGAGACTGTTGGAGTTTGGCATCAAACGTGGGACTAGCAGAAATGGACGTGAGAGAGGATGCATCCGTCGTATGTACAACCACTGTGCTACAGGTACAATTAGCATTCATACTCTTCGACATTTGCTGAGGGAGACTGAGCAACTATGGGTTTGCCCGGAGTGCAGTGAGGTCGACTCTGATTAACAATAATATAATAGTAAGAGACGATTATGTTAAACAAGATAGATTCTCCCAAGATGGTGGATGGGTGGAGACAAATGAAGTCATCTGATATTATTCCGCTCTCCCTTCCATTTCAATTGCAAAAAAAAAAAAAAAAAAAAAATAAAGCTAAAGATGTGTTGATAAGATAATGTAAACTTAAATGTGTTGATAAGATAATGTAAACTTAAATGTGTTGATAAGATAATCTAAACTTAAATGTGTGGGTGACAGGTTGACTAATATTACTGCTTTCATTTATTAGTATCATCATTCTCCACCTTCCCCTCATCATCAATCATCACGATCATTCTCCACTTTCCCCTCATCATCAATCATCATCATCATTCTCCACCTACCTTCCCCTCATCCTCAGTCATCATCATCATTCTCCACCTACCTTCCTCTCATCATCAATCATCATTCTCCACCTTCAACTCATCATCAATCACAATCATCATTCTCCATCTTCCCATCATCATCAATCATCATTCTCCACCTACCTTCCCCTCATCATCATCAATCATCATCATCATTCTCCACCTTCCCCTCATCATCAATCACCATCATCATTCTCCACCTTCCCCTCATCATCAATCATCACGATCATTCTCCACTTTCCCCTCATCATCAATCATCATCATCATTCTCCACCTACCTTCCCCTCATCCTCAGTCATCATCATCATTCTCCACCTACCTTCCTCTCATCATCAATCATCATTCTCCACCTTCAACTCATCATCAATCACAATCATCATTCTCCATCTTCCCATCATCATCAATCATCATTCTCCACCTACCTTCCCCTCATCATCATCAATCATCATCATCATTCTCCACCTTCCCCTCATCATCAATCATCATCATCATTCTCCACCTACCTTCCCCTCATCCTCAGTCATCATCATCATTCTCCACCTACCTTCCTCTCATCATCAATCATCATTCTCCACCTTCAACTCATCATCAATCACAATCATCATTCTCCATCTTCCCATCATCATCAATCATCATTCTCCACCTACCTTCCCCTCATCATCATCAATCATCATCATCATTCTCCACCTTCCCCTCTTCATCAATCATCATCATCATTCTCCACCTTCTTCTCATCATCATCAATCATCATCATCATTCTCCACCTTCCCCTCATCATCAATCATCATTCTCCACCGTCCCCTCATCATCAATCATCATCATCATTCTCCACCTTCCCCTCATCATCAATCATCATCATCATTCTCCACCTTCCCCTCATCATCATCAATCATCATCATCATTCTCCACCTTCCCCTCATCAATCATCAGTATCATTCTCCACCTTCCCATCATCATCAATCATCATCATCATTCTCCACCTTCCCCTCATCATCATCAATCATCATCATCATTCTCCACCTTCCCCTCATCATCAATCATCAGTATCATTCTCCACCTTCCCATCATCATCAATCATCAGTATCATTCTCCACCTTCCCCTCATCATCAATCATCATTCTCCACCGTCCCCTCATCATCAATCATCATCATCATTCTCCACCTTCCCCTCATCATCAATCATCATCATCATTCTCCACCTTCCCCTCATCATCATCAATCATCATCATCATTCTCCACCTTCCCCTCATCATCAATCATCATTCTCCACCGTCCCCTCATCATCAATCATCATCATCATTCTCCACCTTCCCCTCATCATCAATCATCATTCTCCACCTTCCCCTCATCATCAATCATCATCATCATTCTCCACCTTCCCCTCATCATCAATCATCATCATCATTCTCCACCTTCCCCTCATCATCAATCATCAGTATCATTCTCCACCTACCTTCCCCTCATCATCATCAATCATCATCATCATTCTCCACCTTCCCCTCATCATCATCAATCATCATCATCATTCTCCACCTTTCCCTCATCATCTATCATCATCATCATTCTCCACCTTCCCATCATCATCAATCATGATCATCATTCTCCACTTTCCCATGATCATCAATCATCTTAATCATCATTCTCCACCTTCCCATCATCATCAATCATCATCATCATTCTCCACCTCACCCTCATCATCAATCATCATCATCATTCTCCACCTCACCCTCATCATCAATCATCATCATCGTAATTTTCATTCGCGCTCCTTACAGAGCATGTAGCCACGACTGCAGCCTTCACAGTGCAGGATGCCTGCACCAAACATTAAAATTGGTTTTACCTGCTAAGGTTTGCAGCCCCATGTCCAACTTCATATTAATTGCCTGGTACGACATGCCTAAGGGTGTAGTATTGTTCTGTCTATGTGTCTTCAAAGACCCCCTGGAACTACAGGTAAAATTGTCTCTTGTGTCTTCATGACAGTCTTGGTGTTAGTGGTCTTAATGCAGTATCGTTCGGTTGCTTCTTTGCCTTTAAATTATTTATGTCAAGCCCATTTACGCTGCATCATGCAAGCAATATCTTTCCCTGTCATCTATATGCTTCTTATTTCTGTCTCCAGTTTTCATATTGACGTTTTTTCAGTTTCCGTCTATTTATTTTACCTGGAGATTCCACACCAAAACCTGCGTTATAAGGCTATTAGCTGTTCTCATTAGTGTGCACACTATTAACTACCAGTGTCTATTCGACATATCTTATTCCTCTGGTATTTTTGTAGCTCTTTCACTCAGGTCTGTGACCTAATGGATATGAACGCAGTTTCATAATCCAGATATACCAGGTTCGAAACCTGCTGCAGGCGGTTTGGTAGCAGATCGCTTTGTGTGGATTTTTAACAATGGTATAAGCGCCGTACCGTTCAGCAAGCAATGGCAAACTACTGAATGAAAAAATTGCCTAGAAAAATCACAAACAGCCAATAAAAGCTGGGGTTGATTGCCACGTCCTGTAAAGGATAAGCAACTAACTTTCACTCAATTTCACACTGGCGAACCTGCAGTTACATTTGAATCATTATGGATTGCACATTAACTCATTTATGATAGTCTATAGAATGGGTTGAATCACATTTGATTGCCGATTAGCCATCTTATCGCAAACAGGGATAGGATTAGGGTTAAGGTTAGCGCTAGTGACTATTTTTCTGATTAACCCTAACCCTAAACCTATGCTAAACCCCTAACCCCATTCTCTTCAAATAAATACTTCTTCTTCTTATTCTTTTTCCTCTGATACCATGCCTGATGACGTGCGTGCTTATGTTTTAGCACAAAATCATTGTTGATCCATTCTATTGAATTCTTCTCATAACATGATGTCAAACTGCCCAGTCTTTTTCTCTTTGTCGTCCTGTATCACGTTTTTACAGGGAATATTATGTGTTATTCGTCTTCCACTACACATTACTGGACACAAGTATTTTCGACCTTTATTTGGTCTATACTTGCTGATAGGAAAGTTATATTAGTGATTGCGTCTTTAAAAACTGTCTGGGTCGTCCACGGGTCCTATACTATAGTTGTGTGAGTGTCATGGAAATGACCTCAGCCAATAATGCACTTTTTTTGGGGTGCAAAATTGGCTGAGCGTCCTTTCACTATGTACTGTCACAGCAAGGCGATGGCGCAGTTTGGTTGGTCCTAGTTCGATTCCCGGTAAGCCTATCACTTATATTTTCTTTTCTGTTGTCTAGTGCCATCGTTTATGTCCAACGAGTACCTGTTAATTACCTTTATTTACTTACTAATTTATTTACTGTTCACAGGACTCAAGGTTTCCTCCATTATTTATTTAACCCCTTTTTTAAAAACGGTTTCATCGTTTGATTCGCATGTCTTGCTTCTCTTGCACTGATCAGGTGCACATTAAAAGAATACAGTATAGCATCATGTCATTTGTTTGTACCATAGGCACAACAATCAAAACATTTTAAACTACATATCCTATTATCAAACACAGTGCACACGATTTTAATCCACGGAATAATAAATAGCAGCATTATTAAGCGCACATCAAAATCTTAGCATCGAATCTTAGAAACAGTAACCACAGAAGACAACAATTAAAACAAAATAGCACACAATTTTTATATGATGAATGTGTATAATATCGTACTGGCCTCATGAAAGTTTTTAAAAATTAGAACAATCAGTTTATACTTCCATGTAAATTTTTTTTAAATCTCATGATTTTGTTATGAATCTTTTTCTTGTTCATATGTCTGTCCAAAATATTCTCTAGGACTTTCACTCACAAAGTAAAGGTTCTCTATGACCATTTCATAAAGTTCCATAACACATGTGCTAACAACAATACATAATGCAATTACAATCGACAGTGTTTAGCTTGGCACTTTGTATGCTTTCCAACCCGGGGACTGAGATTGCCCAAGAGTGGTGGCACATTTCGGAGGAGAGCGATTGCACAGTTGTCCCGCAGCAATGGCTCAAATCCACTAGTCCATGTTGAGCAGCCATGCTCGGCGTATGGCTCCCAGAAGCTACAAATAGTAGCGGCCATCCCCCAGTAACAGTCTCAACCGACTGGCCAAACTACGCTGAGTGCCCTTACATTGCTTCCCCCCCCCCCCCCCCAACCATCCGAAACCAAAGCCTTACTTGTGTATGAACCCATCCCTCGAGCCAACACTGCAGATCCCTTTTAGATTCATGAGGTGACGATCCCACTGACTAAGCATAAAGCACTAGTACTGTGATAGACGCTGGAAAATAGTGGAACTAACCAGACAAACAGAAAGTCATTGGGTGGAAGAGATTGTACAGTGGTGATCCCCACAGAGACTGTAGTGATAAAAAAACCAGAGGACTGCAAACCATCACACCGGAGGGATGCTTTTGGACTGGGAGGTGTGGCACTGGAACTGCCCAGTGTTGCAAAGGAAAAGTGACCACCAAACTGGTCCCAATTATGGGTCAAATAGTAACAAATCCCCTCTGGAGTAGTGGACTCTTCAAATCGTGGCATTGCACACCTCGCCATTAACACAGCCTGGTGGCCGGGACCTGCAAAATTGCTTCGACTTAACGGAAAATCGGCTTAAGCGAGTTCCGCGTAAGTGGACTGTTCTATATATATATATATATATATATATATATATATATATATATATATATATATATATATATTATATATATTATATATATATATATATATATATATATATATATATATATATGCTAATAGATAAAGTACAGGCGAAGTGTATTGTCCCGCCTGGAGAGGATTCTGTGAATCTATATGGCATGCCGCCAATCACTAATGATAAGTGATATATATATATATATGTCACAGAACAGTTTCATGACTGTGAATGATGATAGTGGTTGGTGTTAAGGGTCACTGAACTGATGTTGTAAACACTTGTTTAAGTGTAACTCAGCTACTGAGTTAATGTCTGACTTTATGTCAGCATTGTTGTGACTTGTGCGTGCGCTGGCAGAGAGCGTTTGAGTGAATACAAGTCTGGGGTGACTGAGACATTCTGTGTTTGGCAGCCGAGCTGGGCGCTCAAGTCTAAGTTTGGAAGCCGAGCTGTAAGCTCGTATTTGTGACTGAGAGAATCCATAGTGGTGATTATGATAATTATGATGTGATAGATCCTATCCACTTATTTCTTAATGGCGATGATTTTCTCGCCTGGAGGCGCTCCTGTTGGAGCCATAAATGTATGTTCATGGAGAACGTTATAAGGTGACGGCTTTCCACCTTGGAGCTACGGAGGAGTAATGCGACTCGTTTCCCGCCTTGTAGCTATAATAGATAAAGTACAGGCGAAGTGTATTGTCCCGCCTGGAGAGGATTCTGTGAATCTATATGGCATGCCGCCAATCACTAATGATAAGTGATATACACCGGAAGGGTGATATATTAGTGCGATGGTGTTTTTCCGCACGTAGAGTTGTTTGAGGGATTATTGTATGCGAAGAGTGTATACCGCACCAAGGACATTCTGTATATTGTTATGGTGTGTTCGGAGAGACAGTGTATGAATTCTGTAGTTTGTTATGTCCCACGGGCAATGTTAGCCTTAGTATTATGTCGGTGCGCTTGCCAACGTAAATGGTATTCCAGGACACGTATGTGAATGTGCAATAAATGTCAAGGAACTGTAACCAGTGGCGTTTGTGTTACTGCATACCCCTAGCGTTGTTGATCATCATCTACACACGCCACACCCCATCATCATATATCTTATATAGTGATCTTTACATCTGAGGACATCGTCTAAACAGTGTCCTCACATCTGGGAGCATCATCGCTTGTGGTCCTTGACAAGTAGGATACATCTTTTATATCCTGACAATATATATATATATATATATATATATATATATATATATATATATATATATATATATATATATATATATATATATATATATATATATAGTCTGAAATTCCTGATAATATGTTCAATTCTCAATGCATAACTGTGGCATCATCCCTCTTATAAAACAATTGTAAACAAAGTAAATTAGAGGTTTCAGATTTCATGAATTTTCGTGCGTGGTTTTTTTTTCCCTTTTCTTCCAAAAGACCAGTCTCCTCATACATGTCATGGTGTTAAAAAAAGGGTAGGGGTGTGTGAAACCTTGGGTATTTGGGATTAGTAGCCTTTGAGAAACTCCTGATAGATAGCTATATTGCTGTACTTTGCTGCCATTTAGGATTGGGGTTACTTAATGGATGTCTGTACCTGTTAAGCATACTATTTTCAGGCATCAATGGTGTTCTGGATGCATACGTCAAATGTCTACCGCGTATTGACCTCCTTGGACCAACCATTGTGTCCCCGATCATTAACCATGTAGCCAAGCTTGCAACTGCTTCCCAAGAGGCGGAATTAAACAAAGGGCCACACGTAAGTAGAGAATTACTTCACCTTTGTTGTATGGCAATAATTTTCAAACATGTCGGCGCTCCCTTGAAAAGTGAGGAACTACGTTGGAAAAAAAAGGTGGGGGTGTGCAGAGCTACATCCCGGGAAGCTTTATTTTAACAAAACTATTCTAAACAAGGAAATAACTGAAAAAAGAAACACCTAGCCAGAAAGTATGGACCAAAATGTGAGAGATTATTCAGTGTAAAATGGACCACCCAAAATTCTTGTAGAAGACTTTCCTCAGAACGTATATGGATCACATTTCTCAAAAGCTCACTGTAAAAGAAAGCTTCCAGATGATTAAATCATTTACTGCCAGTGGATAATATACTCCCTATTAGCTGATAGAATGTTATGCTCTTATTGTCGCCTCTTTTCCAAGTGATGTGAAAAACGTGTAGACTACCAACAGATTCAACAACTGATCCGGTATTAAAACTAAATTTAAAGCCTAAAAAGTCAAAAGCTCGTTTAGTGGCTAAATAAGTAGTTCTGGGCTTTAGTGAGGTCTCTCTGCTTAAGAAAATATCAACACAAGCCACCAGAAACGCCAGGCTAATTCATAAAAACTAGCTTATCAAGTCTGTAAAGTTAGGAGGTTTGGATGGCTATATGCTGATTGAGAAAATGGAAGCGCTGAAGCCAATTCTTCCTTCTTCATACCTTAGAAGGCCTGTGAAAATCAATCATCCTCAAATTCCTGTCTTTGAGTGAGAGAGCTACTGGGATTTAATTATTATTTATTTTTCTGGATTGCTCTACGCATATTTTTTAATATTCCGGTCACTGGGGAAAAACGCTTTTCCAAAGTAAAATTGACCAGCTCTTATCAAATGGTTAAATATGCACCAAGATAGGATCAACAAAATTGCAGTATCACCCACAGAACTTTAGGGAGCACAAATCTTAACGTCGATAAATACTTGAAAGGATTAGCCTAACATAAAATTAATTTATAAGTATAGTTTTGTTTTAACACTATTTTGGGGTCCAAATATAGCTAATAAACATAGATATTGCTTATCTAATATATAAAAGGCAATGTGTTTTTTGTGTGTGTGTGTTTTTTACAAATCTTTATGCCTTGAAAAAATCTTTATCTACCTAAACTATGCAATGAAACCAGATTATGTATTGAAAGCCTCATGATAAACCTGACAGAAGCAACAATATTAACAGTTTGTGCTAGTGGAGAAGTTGCATTAATTCTACGCATTACTCTGATCCTCACCGACATGCCTTTTTATTTTAGCGACTTCAATATCCTGTGCGTCTTGCATTTGCAATGACAATAAACACGGCCAAAGGTAGTCAATAAGGTAGCAGGCGTAAACTTAGTAAATCCGTGCTTTTCACACGAACAGCTATATGTTGCTTGCTCCAGAGTGGGCACACCAAGAAATTTATTCATTTTGGCCCCAGACAGCAACACCAAAAATATTGTTTATTAAAAAGCACCTGAATAATAAATGTAGTTTTAACGATAAGTAAATAAGAAGTTTCAGAAATTGTTACTAGAAAGAAAACGAGCAACGCCCTGTACTTACAGCTAATTTTTAATATAGTGTAATAGCATATGTTCCCGATACCTAGTCTAAAATAATCAAAAAGTCCAGGGGCACCACCAAAATGGTCCCAATTTGGCCACAATACTGTAAGGCCCTCCCTGATGATGAATGATTCCGTTGTTGCTCTTTGTTTTCCTGAAACCAACTTTTACGTAACTACATTTGTTGTCCAATCCATTCTTTTATCCAGGCATACCATATCCTCCTGCTTCTGACTGATGGTATCTTTTATGATTTGAAAGATGCAAGGGAGGCCATTGTACGGGCCTGCAACCTTCCAATGTCAGTTATCGTTATTGGAATTGGTAGTTCCGATTTCAGTGAGATAAAAACACTTAGTGGAGACGATGAGTTGACCTTACCTTCCGGTGTACAGACTAAGAGAGCCATTGTCCAGTTTGTGCTTTTTCGGGAATTTAAACAGGTATTTCTAGACTGTCTGAATTCTTTATTGTTAAAAAAAAAATGAATCTTTACTTCCTTTGCTATGTTTGTGTATGTATATGTTTGAGTCTATGAAGGTTTTAATGGAGATGGAGACAAAATGGCAGAGCGATAACCAGAACATAAAAACTTTGCAAATCTGTGTCACTGGATTGTATTAATTCATGACACTTCAGCGCCGCAAGTAGCATAGGCCTTCGACAAATGTATACCCAATCCTCCTGTGCCGTGACATCAGCCTTCATTTGTCTTCTTTGTTGTTATGATTAAAATTCATAACAACTGTGCCTATTATAGATTAGCTCAGCAGGGCTCTTTGTTTGTTTATTTTATACGGGTCACTGAGAAAGACAGGTGAGCGTCGTTAAGCCGATATGCTTGGGTGGCTCACGGGAAACTAGGGGAGAAGTGCTGGGAGAGATTTGAGTGTGTGTCATGGCGAGTGGACGTAATGTGTTTGAGCTCCTGATTGTTACAGTGTTTAAAATGGAGTTCTATTATTACTAATACATCAAGATCTTTGGTGAGATATATCTAGTCATCTAGTATCTTTTTGGACAAGAAGTATCATTGCTCAGTGTCGAGTATTGATGAGATAATAAAGCTAATTGAGAAAAGTACAGTCTTCCTGAAATGGACTAAATGCCTACAGCATTTTGGTCTACTGCATATGATCTGTCATTATATTGCTGAACTATTTATTTGTGGAGCTGCGTGCAGTTTTTATTAAAGTGTATATCGTCCCTTTTCAGCGTACTACCCTAGATGTCATCTTGGCCACAGGAACCCTCCTGTTATGTAATATTAACATTAACACCTAAAACGTCACGTAACACTCGTCATTATTATTAATATTTCCAGTTCTATACCTTTCACCGTGTGTTTGTTTTTTCTGTCTGTCTGTACTTCTACTACCTTCAAGATGCCCGGAAAGAGGACTTCAGATCTAGAAAATAGTGTTAGAGCCAGAAACAGAATGGTAAAAAGAACCCAGCAGATCCTAGATACCATATTATGAAGAGAGAGAATGAACACTAATAAAACTGTGGATCTAAAGAATGGAGGACACGAAGCGTAGAAACTACTCTGCCATCTTCATGAAAAATAGCAATCCAGACCAATGAAAATATGAGGAAATTATAGCAAACAAGAAAAGAGTTGATATGTCTAAGAACTAAACAAAGACGTCCGTAAATCCAATCATTTGGAAAGAGCCACACGAAACAAGCCAGAGCTGCCAGAGCAAACATTGCGTGGTTTAAAAATAACAACATCATCAAGAAAGGCAACAGGACACTTATAATAAGCCAAGAAAGCCCCACGTGACAGTAAATGTGGCATATTATGGAAATTGCTTTCATCTATCTTTTTCATTATCTACCCTTTTCTTTTACCTAGCTTTCACCTACGCCTGTTTGGTTACCATAAAACCATCCTGTACTCAGAGATCTGTACCTTTTTCTAATTTAGCACGCAGTTTATTGCTGTTCGCTATTTCCTTTGATGAATGTTCACGAGCAGACCTTTTAGCTAACGCTGAGCGGGGTATCTGTAATTTTTTAACGCCAGCGATTGAAAATCGTTGGATAGGATCAGACAGTGATAAGAGCAGTTAATCTTGGAACAAAGAGCGGACAATTTCTATTACCGTCCTCTGATCCGTTCACTAGAAAGGTAAT